>CM039585.1:23331629-23572618 GCA_022457205.1 Saccharum spontaneum | reverse complement strand
TTAAAACATAGTCTTGAACAATAAATAATAATGACTAATAGTAGATCTCCAGCGGAAACTCCAAACACAGGGACACGGTTGACTGGTTGACACCAAGACTAGTACTCATTACGATAATCTTCCTCATAATCTTCATCTGTTATGGTGGAAATAACAAGGGTGAGTCCATATCGAACTCAACAAGTACAACACAGGGTTCATGAGGCTCAAAAGGCTAGACACTGTTTGACTGCGTTTAGCTTTTATTCATCATGTAATTAGCAATTAAGTAGCATCAAAGTAATCCACTTCCCATTTATGAACCAATGATCAATTGTAATAAAGATGATGAATAACATTAACATGAGCATAATAATAACAACAATAATTAAACATGATATAACAATGGTGATCATCTATCTGTAAATGTTCCAAGGCCGCTCGTATCCGTGAGCACGGCTAGTATACCAGTTTTTAACTCTGCGCAGAGGTGTACACTTTCACTGTGAGTCATAACTTCCAAATGCATGGGGAGGCCATTCCCAAAACACCAGAAATCATATAAAGCCACTTAAAGGTTCGTCTAACAAGTTAGGGCCATTAGATTCACTCGGCAGGCAGATGTAGAACCCCCCTTCCCAGTGGCACAACAACCGCAGCCTATACACACTAAGGACAGGGGCTTGCCCTACACCCAACGTGGCAAGCCATTCTTACGCCATTTAAGGTAACCACTAACAAGCTAGAAAAGGTCCGTTAAGCAACTAAAGCTAGAGCCATATAGCCCTCACAGCTGTACTGTATGTCTCGGATGATCACGTACAGATAAGTCCTTATGGAGAGAAACCAGAGCATCAAAATAACACACATGCTCTAGCCCCCTTTTAACAGTAATAAAATCATCTTAATGGTTGATTGCTTAATCCATTAATCAAATTACAAGATCATTGTTCATAATTAAACACTAGCAATAGCTACCCAAATGCATTCCCAAGGTTGACAAGGAATCAAGATAACAATCACTAAGTTATAATTTCTAGGGTTGTCAAGGTAGACACATGCATATGAAATTGATTATAGTGAATAGGTAACAAGGATAGTCCCATGTTATACTTGCCTTGATCAAAGCTCTCTGGATGATACTACTGATCTGGCTCAAAGTAATACTCCTGATCATCCAAAAACTGCTCACCTTCTATACTCGATCATCAATCAACAACACACATGCATCCAATCAAACATACACGAAGCAAACAAAGAGATATAATTAGAACAGTACACCAACAGTAGCAAAACATAAATAAAAGTTTATAAAACTCTTCTACATGTTCCTACGATCACACAGACGTAAAGATCACCAAATTCGGAGTTAAAACATGAAAGTTATGAATTTTCTAAGATTTCCTATAGATAAATAATTATTTAAATATAACCTCAAAAATTAATTTTCCCAAACCTACTGTACAACTATACTAACATGTAGAGCTCGCAAATACAAACCTAACGCAACTTGAATGGATCAAATCGGAGTTAAAACAAAGATTTTATGACCAAAACAAATTTAGTGGCAAAACTGTAAATATCAGAAAACATATTTTTGATTTACCGCGAGAGAATACGCTTTCAAAACACGAAAACGGATTCAGGACAATGCACTAAGGATCGTGGGTTCTATTTAGGAAAAAGGCAGGGACTCTTAATCAAAAAGACATGGCCGAAAGGGTATCAGCCTTCTCCATCCGTTGGATCAGATTCGGACGTCTATGATTAAAAGGAGAGGGTGCGCGGCGTGGCTCCCGCTGGGAATAGGATACTCACGACGGCGCCATGACCGCCGGCTAGCCGGAGTAGATGAATCGGAGATTCCGACCACCAATTGAAGTGCTACCAGTACCAATCGATCCAGAAGCTCGAAGCGAGCTTACCTACGAAGAAGATTGAAGCGCGGATGAGTCGAAGACAGTGCTTAGCTCGTTAGGGCGGACGGCGTACCCCTGCTCACGTCGGCGGAAAACTGTGAGCAACCGAAACCAAAAACGGAACGAGATAGAGATTTTCTAGCTTTACTAGAAAATTAACAAGGCTCTCATGACCCTTACAAGGTCGTTAATTCGATGAGTTCGTCGAATTTGAGGAGATGGCGGCGGAATAGGGTTACGGGTAACCACAAGCTCAAGATGACCTTCGGCTTAGGCAATAGATGAAGAAAACAATTGCTTTAGGCTAGCTTAAATAGGGCATGAGCACCCTCGATTTGGAATACTATCCCATGACCGATTAGATACGGGCGGAGCTTGAGTTGGATTCGGTTCCGGCTCTGCCTAGAAGCAGAGGACGATGCCGTCCCTGATGTGCTGGCCGAACCTGTCAGCGACTCAAAGGGACAGGGCCCAGATGACAGTGAAACGAAGAGGGACACCGGCAGCTGGACTTCAAAGCTGAGCCCGGCCCATGGGAAAAAGAGCGGTAAGCGGCCCTTGGCGGTTTCGGCCCACAGCGCGGAAACAAAGGAGCAGGCCGGCCAAGGGGGCTTCCAGGCCGACTTTGCACAGGTAAGTTGTTTTATTATATATTTTTTTCTTCTTTCTTTTCTTCATTTATTTATTTTCCAAAACCTATTTCAAATAAAATTTTCCAAGCCAAATCAAAATAAAATAAATCCACTCCACAAAAGAAAATAAATGCAGCAGCATGAATGCATCACCAAATATTTTTTTCTAATTTTTTTTAAATCGTAATTCCCCATTAAATGTTTTCTAAATTATTTGGAACCCACTAATTCTAAAATTTGAAATTTTTGGGTGTTACAGGACCAGGCTGCGCACAGTAATGCAAAAGGTCTGTCTTCCCTCACAGAAAACAAATTTCAGCACATAGCTGGTTGATGCAAACAAATTGCCAGCTGTGTAAAGTTTCAGCCCTGTGAATCAGCACTAGCAAGAGAATCAGATTAAGCACCTTCATTAAGACAACTGGGCTTTCTTGCAATTCAATATTGTATTATTGTTTAAGTTAGTTTTTCCAGACCTGAAAAGCAGAGCAACAAAACAAAGGAGCAAACTGCATGAGAATAGAAGATTACATCTGCATTTAGCCCAAGTTCTACCCCACTTAACAGGAATCTCGTCCCGAGATTCAGAGAGACTAGGGAGAAATATAAAGTTGATTTACAAGTCTTCACTCTTCCTTCATCAACTCCTATCCAATGATGATGCCACAGGCTCAAAACCAACTTTGTAAAGGTGTCCTTTAGGCTCTTACGATCCTCGTAGATGGTTCCAACAGGTTACCACTCTGAGAAAGGATACCTGCGCTCGATAGTGACTTTGCAATCATGTAGATAGCTGATGCTTCCAGGTGACAAAATAGAACGTATAAATCCTCCATCTTGTATCGTCTTTAGTTCGGCAAACCCCCTTAAGAAGAGATCAACTAGAGAACACCAAAGGATAACTTGCAATTGTTTCTGAGTGATAACTACCATTATGTCCTTTTGTCATCCCAAAGAGATTCAAGAGCATATGCAAGAACAAGTAATCTGTACTTCCTCATGAGCAGAAAAACAGCAGTGCAGAAATATAGTTATAACTCGAGTTCTGTGAATCCGATGATATCGTAGCTTATACCGTTGGAAAGCTTATCAAATTTACTACAACTTTCTTATAGAACACTTCTCCAGGTTCTGCAGTTAAGGTAGAACACTTTGAGTGGTGACAGCATATGGATTTAACTTGAAGGGTTGCCGATGAGGTTAAGGGTATTATTGCCGATGCCGATGAAAGAGGGTTTGGAGACTGCTGCCGATGAGACAGGGGATGTACCGATGAAGACTGCAGCCGATGAAACAGGGAATGTACCGATGGAAGGAGCTCGAAGGCTGCTGCCGATGGAACAGGGACTGTAACGTTGAAAAGGAGGTCGATGAGAATACCATCGTGATTGAGGCGGACTATGAAGTAAAATAGGAGTTAATTTCCTTGTGTGCGTCTAGTAGAGTTTGAGTTGTATCAAAGTCATGTTTTTTCCTTAGATTTGGATTTAGTGTCCTAGTCGTATTTGGTTATGTTTCTATAGATCAGGGTATAAATATAGAGTGAAGGGCAATGTAAGAAAGAATCAATCAATACATCAAAAAACAGCTTTTACTCTTATTTACATCTACTTTCGGCGATTTCGTCAATTTGCATATTTTCCTTTTTACGAGTTCTCATCGATTCGGTGAGTTGCATTGCTCTAAGTGCAATCTTCGACGATCCTCGAGTTCCTCGTGAGTACCTCTTGGCCGTGACTTCCGGGTGTATCGCTGTTGTCAGGACCAAAGTGCTCGTATCTTCATCCTTGTCGATTAACAGGTCAAATCGACTGGCACGCTTTGGATATCGACTTCGGGTATTAGCCCTTTGTGTTTGCAGATTCACTTTTGCATCAACACATCTTTTGGCACGCTCGGTGGGACAGATCTAGTCAAGATGCCTAATCATGAGATCGATGCTGGGAATATCATCGCAGTAACAGAAGAAGATCTTAAGGACGATCAGAAGCAGGCTATGGAGAGGGCTATTGAAGAATATAGACAGCTTTGCTTGAGGTCATTCAGCTTGAACAAAAGTGGACAAGTCATCCAGAAGCAGGACTTGCCGTTGCCTCGGCAGGTTACCTTTGATCCTAATCCGGGTAAACTTCAAGAGATGGTTAATTCTGCGGTGAATCATGCTTTAATTAATCACTCCAATGTGCTGTCCAATACTGTTCATAATGCTGTGATTCGAACTTTCAAAGAAGGGCAAGTGTCACCTCGTTATGTTGGGCCTGCTTATCATCAACCAGAAGCAGCATCTGCTGTTGCTCCATCGGCTCCCCCAGCCGTTGCGGGTATAGAGATTTCTTCTCCCCCAGTATCAACAGGTTTATCTAATGTACAGTCTACTCCGGTGCGTCCGGATTCAGCATTATCAGGACAAGTTCAGATTAGTACGGATCTATCAGCATCGGCTCTATCAGGTCCTACACCACAGAATAATCAAACCCCTGCCAATTGGTGGGGATATGGTATGCCTCCAGAAGCATCTGCTCTCAATCATGGATTATCTCAAGTGTTTGATGCAGCGGGAAAAACTCCTATGCCATCGGCTGGTTTGCCGATAGCTCAAGCGCCTCAATATACTACAACTACTGTACAACCAAATCTGGGAGGTTTTCAGGCGTCTTTGGGTCAAACATCTAGCTTAAATCCATCGGCAAATTTATTACCGATGCAGCAGAAGGCTCCTATCGCTAGTCAGCCTGGAGTCCAGGTTATGCCTCAAGTTGGATGTAATTATCCAGCAATGCCAACAAGCTACCAGCCATCGGCAAACTTTGTGCCGATGAATACTAATAATTGGTCAAGGCAGTTTCCCACTCAACATACAGTTCAGCCAAATCAGCAAGCCATAGGTGTTCATCAAGGTCACATGCATGCTGGTTTTCAGAATCAAGCATCGGCAGCTCAGCCGATGAACCCTTTTCAGCAGGTTAATGGGCCACAGATAGTAGCAAATGTGCCAATTGCTGGAGATCGTGGGCCACAAAGGTATGCAGAAGGGTATCAGCAGATACCTCCAGTGGAGATTCAACAATATCGGCAGCAAGACGTCGATGCTTTTTGGGCCGATAAGATAGCAGAAATTATGAAGGATCAGTTTGGGATCAAGCCCAAAGTTAATACCTATTCTTATCGGACTCCGTATCCTCCGGCTTATGATTTAATTCCTCTCCCAAATCGTTACAAGGTGCCAGACTTCACTAAGTTTTCTGGGCAAGATGATACATCGACCATGGAACATGTTAATCGTTTTATTATTCAATGTGGAGAGGCAGCTTGTAGAGATGAATTGAGAGTTCGTCTGTTCTCATCATCTCTATCCGGATCAGCATTTACATGGTTTATTTCACTACCGCCAAATTCTATTATCACTTGGGCTGATTTGGAAAAGCAATTTCATAAGTATTTCTTTGCTGGAGTTCATGAAAAGAAGCTTACCGATTTAGTAAAGATGAAACAGCGCAATGATGAATCGGTAGAAGGCTTTGTGCAAAGGCTACGAGATGTAAAGAACAAATGTTATAGCCTGGTATTGGATGATTGGCAGATTGCCGATTTAGCCTTTCAGGGATTGTTACCACATCTTAAGGACAGATATGCTTTTCAGGAGTTCGAAAGCCTAAGTCATTTAGTGCAAAGGATTTCTGATCAAGACACTAGGGTTTTTGAACCTAAAAGAAATTGGAACAAGAAAGTTTCATTTGTTGAAGAGGCGGAAGATTCTGATTCAGATAATGAACCAGTTATCGGTTTGGCGGAGTGGGTTAAGAATAAGAAGCCAATATCTTGTCCCTTTGGTCACAAAGAGCCAGAAAAGTTTACTTTTGACGTCACCAAAGCCTATAAGAGATTTGATCTTTTGCTTCAGGAGGGCCAGATTAAATTGTCACCTAATCATGTGATCCCATCGGCAGAAGAGTTGAAGCATATGCTATATTGCAAGTGGCATAATGCAACTTCACACAGTACCAATGAGTGCAAAGTATTTAGACAACAATTGCAGTTAGCTATTGAGTCTGGTAGAATAAAATTTGGCAATTCCAAGATTCAAAAGCTGATGAAATTTGATCAACATCCTTTTCCAGCAAATATGTTGGATGCTGAAGGGAAAATTAAGGTGTTGACATCGGAAGCTACTGAAAAGAATGCATCAGTAGATCCCCAACATCGGATAACTACCGATGATGCAAAAGGCAAGGGGCTATTGACGGAAAGTGGCGGTTCTGGGAGGCCTCCCCGATCTGGCATCGTGATTACTCATCGAAGACAACAAGAAGGCTGGCGTCAGCGAAAGGACCGGTATCGACGACAACAAGAGGAAAGGCGTCAAGAAGAGTGGAATCGGCATAAGGATCATTGGAATTGTTCGTTTTTTATTCATTGTTGGGAGGAAGGTATTAAGTTACCTACTGTTGAAGATTGTCCAGAGTGCAATGGTTATTATGGAGTTAATCATCCTGTAAGAAGGTTTCAATCTTGTAATCAAGGTTTGCTCATTAATGAGCCAATCAGAGGGAGAGCATCAGTACATGATCGGCTGGGGGGTAGGCTTAGTGTACATGAAAGGCTTGGTAAACGCGTTGCATATTTTCCGAGAAACCAAGAGGAACTTGAAGAGATGGCAAATGCAAGAGTTCCTGATGAAGAAATATTTTACAGGGATCCTAATATACGTCGTGTGGAGACAACTAGGACTTATCAGCCAGTTTGGAAAACTAAGCTTCCTCAATGGTGTCCAGAGGGTTTGACCAAGACACAGAAGAGAAAAATGCAGCGAGAGCGTCAAAAAGATTTATATCAAGAAGAAAGTCCCTCCAATGAGAGATCTGGTAACCAGCACTGGCAGATAAGGCACAAAAATAAAGGTTCATCGGCAGGTGTCAATATGGTGTTTATGTTGCCGATGGAATTTTTGGCTCTGTCTGATAACGAAGAAGAGACTGTTTTCTCCGACCAAATAGCTCAATTAACGCTAGATCCAATGATGGCTGTTTTTGAGAAGTCTGCCGATGATGAGAGACAACACCTCAAGGCTTTATTTGTAAAAGGCAGAGTTGATGGGCATCCTGTATCTAAGATACTTATTGATGGAGGAGCTGCAATTAATATTATGCCTTATGTGATGTATCGGAAGCTTGGTAAGGGAGATCAAGACTTAACTAAGACTGATATGATGCTAAAGGATTTTGAAGGCAATGTATCACTAGCTAAAGGGGCAGTATGTGTTGAGTTGACCATCGGCAGTAAAACCTTACCGATAACTTTCTTTATTATTAATGGCAAGGGTGCATACAATCTGCTCTTGGGAAGGGATTGGATTCATGCTAATTGCTGTGTCCCTTCTACAATGCATCAATGTCTAGTACAATGGATTGGAGATAAGATTGAAGTTGTTCCTGGTGACTCTTCTTATATTATTGCATCGGCAGAATCAGACACTTATGAGCGAACCAAGTGCATATCGGGAGAAGCCTGGGAAAAAGAGTTCCTCAAGATTGCCGATTACGAAATTCTACCGATCCAAGCAGTCGGTTCTGAAGAAGAGTTTTAATGGATAGATTTGCCGATGATGAAAAATTAGGTCAAGGATTTACATCGGCAGATGATTTAATAGAAGTGGATATTGGTGAAGGCGATAGGCCAAGGCCCACTTTTATTAGCTCTAAGTTAAATTCCAAGTGTAAACAGCAATTAGTTGATTTGTTAAAGGAATATAAAGATTGTTTTGCTTGGGATTATACTGAAATGCCTGGATTAGACCGATCTATAGTTGAACATCGGTTGCCTATTAAATCTGGATTTCGGCCACATCAGCGACCGGCTCGCCGATGCAATCCTAATATACTTCCTGATATTAAGGCCGAAATAACCAAATTAATTGAGGCAAAGTTTATTCGGCAGTGCCGATATGCAGAGTGGATTTCTAATGTGGTTCCTGTATATAAGAAAAATGGGAAACTTCGTGTTTGTATTGATTTCAGGAATCTCAATAAGGCTACACCAATGGATGGTTACCCAATGCCGATTGCTGATTTGTTAATTGATGCTGCAGCAGGGCATCAGATTATTAGTTTCATGGATGGTAATGCGGGTTATAATCAAATATTCATGGCTGAAGGAGATATTTTCAAGACTGCTTTTAGGTGTCCAGGTCATGTGGGATTATTTGAGTGGACAGTTATGACATTTGGTTTGAAAAATGCCGGTGCTACTTATCAAAGAGCTATGAACTTTATTTTCCATGAATATATCGGCACGTTGGTAGAAATCTACATTGATGACATAGTGATTAAGTCTGGAGACATCACAAAGCATCTAACCGATCTACGGAAGATATTGGAGTGCACAAGAAAACATGGGTTAAAGATGAATCCCAATAAATATGCATTTGGTGTATCGGCATGACAATTCTTGGGTTTTATGGTGCATCAGCGGGGCATTGAAATTAGTAGAAAATCTATTGAGGCAATTAACAAGGTTGTTGCTCCTGCCGATAAAACTGAGTTACAGTCCTTGATCGGTAAGATTAATTTTATCAGAAGATTTATATCTAATCTGTCAGGTAAGATCAAGGATTTCAGTCCATTATTGAAATTGAAAGCCGATCAGGAATTTAAATGGCGGGATGAACAGCAATTAGCCTTAGATCAGATTAAGAGTTATTTAACAAATCCTCCAGTGTTAGTTCCACCCCAACATGGAAAGCCTTTCAGATTGTATTTATCAACTGAAGATACTGTTATCGGTTTAGCCCTTATTCAAGAATTTGAAGGAAAGGAGCGTGTTATCTATTATTTGAGCAGACGGTTAATAGATGCTGAAACCAGGTATTCGGCTATTGAGAAATTATGCTTATGCTTATACTTCTCTTGTATTAAGTTGAGGCATTATTTACTATCGGCTGAATGTACCGTCATATGCAAAGATGATGTGGTCAAATATATGCTATCTATGCCGATATTAAATGGTAGGATTGGTAAATGGATTTTAGCATTATCAGAGTTTGACCTACATTATGAATCGGCTAAGGCAGTTAAAGGACAGGTTATGGCCAATTTTGTTACTCAAAATTGCAACACGGTGGATTCTCTGGAAGTTGCTCCGTGGACACTTTTCTTTGATGGGTCTACTTGTGGTGAAGGGGCAGGCATCGGTATCGTGTTAATTTCCCCTCAGGGGAAGAAGTATGAGTTCTCATTGCCGATCGTTGCTACATCGACAAACAATCAAGCTGAGTACCAAGCCCTGATAAAAGGGTTAGAATTGCTTAAAGAAGTACAGGCTGATGCTGTTGAAGTCTTTGGTGATTCTATGCTAGTTATAAATCAGTTGATTGGGGTTTATGAATGCCGAAGTGAAATTTTAATTTCATATCATGAAAAGTGTTTGGAATTGTTGAAAGGGTTTAGGAGTTTTCATCTGGAGCATATTTCCCGGATGCATAATGAAGAGGCTAACCGATTGGCTCAGCATGCTTCAGGGTATCAACTTGTTCAAGAAGCGTTGATATCAGTGGTTGATACCAATGACTGGAGAAGGGAAATTATTGATTATTTAAAGAATCCATCTAAAAAGGTTGAAAGACGTATAAGGTTCCAAGCGACCAAGTATGTACACCTCAATGATGAATTGTATTACCGTACCATAGATAGAGTTTTACTCAGGTGTGTTAGCATAGAGGAATCAAAAAGCCTGATGAGTGAAATTCATGAGGGAGTATGTGGGGCTCATCAGTCAGCTTTCAAGATGAAATGGATGATCAGAAGAAATGGATATTATTGGCCGACTATTCTTGAGGATTGTTTTAAATATTTTAAAGGATGTCAGGAATGTCAAAAATTTGGTAATATTCAAAGAGCACCCGCATCGGCTATGAACCCCATAATTAAGCCTTGGCCGTTTCGGGGTTGGGCTATTGATCTCATCGGTCAGATTTATCCACCATCGAGTAAAGGACATAAGTTTATTCTGGTTGCTACCGATTATTTCACAAAGTGGGTTGAAGCAATTCCTTTAAAAAAGGTGACATCGGCTAACATGGTTGATTTTGTGAAGGAGCATATTGTTTACCGATTTGGCATCCCTCAAACCATCACTACCGATCAGGGCACTATGTTTACATCGGGTGAATTTGATGAGTTTGCTATAAGTATGGGAATTAAAGTTTTGAATTCTTCACCGTATTATGCCCAAGCTATTGGCCAGGCTGAAGCATCTAATAAAGGAATTATCAAACTCATTAAGCGCAAGATTAAAGAGTATCCTAAAAAGTGGCATACAATATTAAATGAAGCTTTGTGGTCATATCGGATGGCGTGTCATGGCGCAACCAAGGTATCACCTTATCAATTGGTGTATGGACACGATGCGGTATTACCTTGGGAAATTAAGATTGGTTCTAGGCGAATGCGCTTTCAGGATCAACTGACAGCCGATGATTATAATATTCTTATGAAAGATGAATTGGAAGATGTAGCAGGTCATCGGTTAAAAGCTTTGGTTAGCATCGAGGAGAATAAGAAAAGGGTAGCTAGATGGTATGACAAGAAAGTGAAGGTAAAGGAATTTGTCGATGGTGAATTGGTTTGGAAATTGATTTTACCGATTGGGACTAAAAGTTCTAAGTTTGGCAAATGGTCATCTAATTGGGAAGGTCCATATCGGATAAATCAATCTGTTCCTGGTAATGCGTATATTCTTGAAACTCTCGAAGGAGTTGTGTTTCCCAGAGCATTAAATGGAAAATATTTAAAGAAATATTACCCTAGTATCTGGATAGACGCATAAGAGTAAAGTTGCCGATAACAATCCTATCGGCTGGAGATAAAATAAAGTATCAATTGTTGCCGATGTGCTAATTTAACAAAGCCTGGATGGCTGATATCGCACGCAGGCGAATTTCATCGGCTTCTTTTAATTCTTTGGCGTCTTCATCGGCACTACCTTCCACAGGCTTGAGCTTCTTTTTCAGGACCAAGGCTTTGCGAGCTTGGGTATCTCGTTCCTGTTGAAGGGCCTTGATGGCGTCGGGAAGCTGGTATTCTTCTTGTTTAGCTTGAGTCAGAGCTGTCTCAACCTTTTCCAGCTCAGCTAGCAGGGCTGCTTTCTTTGCCGATAGATCTAAGATTTTCTGCCTAAGATCGGCACTGGAGGCTTGCAAGTTGTTGATATTCTTGTGCTTCTCGTCGGCAGTTTGCTTCAGCTGCAGCATTTCCTCTTTGAGTTGAGTCTGAGCTGCTCCGTCAGCAATACGATGAATGGCCCTTTGGTATTGAAGTTGTCTACTCTCCAGATGGACCGCTGGAAAGATGATCTCTTCAACATTGGCAGGGACTTGGCCGCGGATCGTTTTGAAGATAGCCCTCGCAGGGTCCGAGTCGATCACCAATTGGACAGTGTCTTGTTGCAGCAGATTTAGGAGGGCTTCTTGCTTGCCGTAGGTGTCTGACGATATGGTTCCCAACGCCAGGGAAGAACTTGCCTCTTCTCCGTCGTCATCGGAGACATCGATAGCAAAAGAGAATAAGCTATCAGGAGAATCTTGTTCCTGTGAAATAAAGAGAATTAGAAATCCTGTCTGTGATATCTGGGGATATTATAAACTAAACAATTAATTGGTTTACCTGCTTTAGAGCGATTTCTTGAGCTTGGCTTGAGGGAGCGGCTTGTAGAAGGTCATTTGAGGGATCGGCGGAGGATGCCGATGGAATGTCTTCTATGATCACATCGGTAGTTGGCCCTTGGGGTATAATTGCTGATGATATATCTTGGGTAGAAGGAGTAGCTTGTTCAGTTACATCAGTGGGCTGACTGACGGGTGCTGGAGCAGATACAGGGGCTGGTGTAGATTTCTGTCGTTTTTGTTGGGCTTCAGCATCGGTCGAAGCTTTGCGCTTTGTTTGTGCTTCAACAACAATTGGCTGGGGGGCATCGACATCTGTTGGTTGGGGAGCCTGCATGCTTGGCGTGCTTGCCGATATGCCCGTTTGTTGCTGCAAAAACGGGTATAAGATTGGATATTTAGCAGAGAAAAATGTAAAAAATAAGAGAATACCTCTGAAGGAGGAGTAGAGGTCGTGGTGCTTGGTAAAGTTGTTGATGACGATCCAGCTGCAGCTTGCACACCCTGATAGTTGTGTGTTAATATAGAGTATATCGGCAGAAAACAGAGTAAGCAAGGTTATTACCTTAAAAGCCTTGATTAGGCTTGAAGCAGCAGCCTTTGGAGAAACCCTGGATGTTCCCAGTCTTGGTCTGGAAGTGATGGTTTTGGTGCGAGCCCTTTGAAAGGTCAAGACTTCTAAGGTGGGGGCGTTATAGCCGATTACTGAGACCGGAGAGGCTGGAAGGAGGTTGAAGGGTTTTCCACTTTTGCTTATTGGTGGAACTGGATCATCGGCCTGTTTCAAAGAAGGTTAGCTACCGATATGCATACACAAGGAAATAAAGAGATAAAAGTTAAAAGGAACTTACTGCATTGTCAGGAATGGCATAATCGGGATCAATCATATGCCGATATGTGTGAACAGATGTTGAAAACAGCTGTTCTTTCCACTCTTGCCACCACTGCTTATATGACTCTGTTATGAAGGATGCTGGTGACCAGGTGGAGAGATCGACATTTGAGATATCGGCATCGGGAGCAAGCCTTACTATCCTGCTCCATTCAGTTCCAGTGGTAATGATTTCTCTGGGTTTTATCACATCGGCATAACATAACTTGATTGGTAGTTGCCCAAAGGCCAGCTGGCGGGATACTGCCGATGGATTGTAAAATTCATAAGTAATGTGGCAAGCTTTCCCGCTACCAAATGTGTTGACTGGGATTGCTCTGGGGGTGATAATGGCCATCATAAGATCGTTGTCTTGGTTCAGATCACTATCGGCGAAATTGAAGAGGAGAGGGAACTTGTTGTCCTCATCAATGTAAGGTACCCAAGCCCTAAGGTCACGAGGGAGGCCATGGTAGAAAGTCTGGAAAAATCTGCCGATTTGGTCTTCATTAGCATCTGTTCCGGGAAGGACAATTATGGCTTCACCGAAGTTGAGAGGAGGGCATGTTGTCGGTTCATCGTCTCTAAGGACGTAATCTTCGGGAATTTCTCGTGGGAATTCTTGAGCAAAGAGATCCCACTGTAAACGCTTGTGCATGTGAGCGTTTAACCACATATTGACAAACCACCATGGGCCTCCCAGATTGCCAATGGGTTCGCCAAGTATAAGCTTCTGAGATACTTGGTGAAGAAGGTGGTAGGTTGAGCTCAGGAGATATCGGCCAAGTGGGAATCTGACACCGTTGGCTAAGAGTTCTGCTGCTGGGAGGAAAGCATTAGTTGGTCCTACCGATCGACCGTAGAAAATAAACTTTTCCAGCCACATGTTCAGGAATGTGGCATGTTCCCTTTGATTGACGGTGCCAGTCTTTTGGTACTCTTGGATGTAGCCTGTCCATCCGCCGATGTTGCGTGTATTAACTCTGTATTCAGCTTTTCTGCCAGAAATATGGCCTTCATCGACAGTTGAGATGTCCAAGCCTGTGAGCATATAGACATCGGCAAGAATAAGGGGCACATGGGCCATGACCAAACATGAAGGTGTTGGTGGTATCCGACCAAAATTGAGCGGCATCTATCATCATGGATTCATTCTTTTGTATATCGGCAATAGATAGCCTGATACACTGATCTATCTTCCGTTCTGCCCAGAACACTTGCATTGATCTGTTGACCCTCAAGAACCAGTTTTTCCACCCTTTGGTGGGTTTGGGCCAAGAACGGAACGTGTCTTTCCACAGATTCAAAGAAAAATTTTGAGATTTGAAGGGAATGCGATTTGCTTCTGCATTGATCAGGTCAGTTGGATCTGGGTCGCCCATTGGACCTAGGCAATGGAGAGGGGGCTGATGGGTTGGAATCACCAGTGTGTTGCATAGTTCTTGAGTTTGGAGGACCGAGAAAATGGAGAAGAAAGGAAAATGCTAACTGTAAGAACTCGCAGGGAACCGAAAGGATTAAAGTAAAAGTAATAAGAAGAAGAACGAACCGCAGGGACATCGAAGTTAACAGCCATAGCTTCGAACGGATGAAGGCACGAGCTGGGAACTTGAAGATGACGGTGGCTCATGTGAGTTGAGGATGCGCGGTTGTTGGTTAGGGTTGCCGCTGGAGTAAGAATGCCAAAGGATGGAGTTTGAAGGTAGAAGATGAACAGCCCGGAGAAATCTATTTATAGGCCATTTGGGGTAGGGGTATTCTTGACTTATCTCTATGCCGTATGCGGATAGATCGAGGTGGTTCAGTTGGATATGGTAACTGTTCGCACGACAATCAAGGGATGGTACAGAAGATTTGACGGCAAGTAATCATGACTTGAAGGATATCTCAATACAGGATTTTTTGGTTTTAAAAAGTGATGCGTTGTGATAAGATCTTGCTGATGGATTGTTATTTTGGTATCTCAACCGTAATTAAGGTAAAGAAGGTTGGGAAATGTGCGATATTTATTGAGATACATGAATTAGATCTTGATTTGATTAAATCTAGTAACAAATCATGTTATTCTTGGAGAATGGGTCGAAGAAATAGATAACAGCAAACATCAGTTGGAGTAAATTTCGGAGCATCAGTATCTTATACTCCGAAATTGGGGGGCATGTGTTGACATCGTTTTTAGCACGTGTCAAGGTAATTAGGAAGGGTTAATCAACAAAGGAAAGATTACCGTGTGGATTGATAGCCAAGGAGAATAGGTTTGTTTTTGAGTGGTGACAGCATATGGATTTAACTTGAAGGGTTGCCGATGAGGTTAAGGGTATTATTGCCGATGCCGATGAAAGAGGGTTTGGAGACTGCTGCCGATGAGACAGGGGATGTACCGATGAAGACTGCAGCCGATGAAACAGGGAATGTACCGATGGAAGGAGCTCGAAGGCTGCTGCCGATGGAACAGGGACTGTAACGTTGAAAAGGAGGTCGACAAGAATACCATCGTGATTGAGGCGGACTATGAAGTAAAATAGGAGTTAATTTCCTTGTGTGCGTCTAGTAGAGTCTGAGTTGTATCAAAGTCATGTTTTTTCCTTAGATTTGGATTTAGTGTCCTAGTCGTATTTGGTTATGTTTCTATAGATCAGGGTATAAATATAGAGTGAAGGGCAATGTAAGAAAGAATCAATCAATACATCAAAAAACAGCTTTTACTCTTATTTACATCTACTTTCGGCGATTTCGTCAATTTGCATATTTTCCTTTTTACGAGTTCTCATCGATTCGGCGAGTTGCATTGCTCTAAGTGCAATCTTCGACGATCCTCGAGTTCCGCGTGAGTACCTCTTGGCCGTGACTTCCGGGTGTATCGCTGTTGTCAGGACCAAAGTGCTCGTATCTTCATCCTTGTCGATTAACAGGTCAAATCGACTGGCACGCTTTGGATATCGACTTCGGGTATTAGCCCTTTGTGTTTGCAGATTCACTTTTGCATCAACAACACTAATCTTCAAGTCTTCATGCTTCTTTGATTTATGTTGATAAGATACAAGACATGGATCGAGGATAGCCAAAAGATGACAAGAAAGATAAAGTTTGATATTTAGTTCTTCGTGCCTCGTTGCTTGAGATATTCAGGAATTGTTGTTGTTGACAGCAGATGCTACCCCACTTAACAAAGATCTTGTTTCACCTAGCGATGTCATTGAAGGCAAAACTTTCTCTAAGGCTTGCTGCTATTGATGACTCCTTCATGTGTTGATCCTCCTTTAAGATGAGATAAATAAGGTAGCATGACAACCAAGGGTACGCAAGGACGATATAGGAAAAAGACAACAAGAATTAGGATTGATCAAAGGTTAGGTAGGTCAAGAGAGGATACTACCCCACTTTAACATAAATTGAGCTAATTCTCAAGACAAAACCTTCCGGGCCACATTCAAAACACGGGAATAAAGGACAACACACAATCAACACATTAAGCGAAACAAGCACACAACACAATCATCGATACTACACGTGGCTTCTTCAACAATGGTGGTCACGCTATTGGCACATTGGAGATGATGAAAGGCCATCGAACTTTTGAATAAGGTGAGATCAGAAAACTTTTGGTAAAAACATCACAACTTAAAACCAAGGGAGTAGGAAATAATAGCTCAAACAAAGCTATCAAGGAGAGGATACAATAGGACAAGAAAGAGGAAATAGTCAAAATCAATGAGTCAAGGGATGACAAAAATAGTTTTATAGTAAAATGAGTTTTAGAATACGTCTAGTGCTACTTGGCATACGTCCTACAGTCAACACCGCTCTGATACCACTCTGTCACACCCGGTTTTCTAAAGAACAAAACCAGGCTAATTATATGTGTGCCCAGGAAGTCCACATATATGTCAGAATGAAAAAGTATCAGAAACAATGTTATTATATAACATATACATAGCTATATTAACACTTACATCAGAGTATCACGGAGCGGTGACTAAACTTCAGACTCCATTCTTCTCAGGGACGGCTGACTGGTGGCTCCGTATGCCAAACACTTCTGAAAGACTTCTAGAAACTCCACTACCTCTTTATCCTTCTTCTGAGCAGCACCTCACTGCACACTGAGGTGTGGGAGAAATAGCAAGGGTGAGTCCATGTCAAACTCAACAAGTACAACACATGGTTCATGAGGCTCAAAAGGCTAGACACTGTTTGACTGCATTTAGCTTTTATTCATCATGTAATTAGCAATTGAGTAGCATCAAAGTAAACCAAATCCCATTAATATACCAATGATCAATTGTAATAAGGATAATGAATAGCATTAACATGAGCATAATAGTAGCAATAATAATTAAGCATGATATAACAATGGTGATAAGCTATTCTGTAAGAATCCCCAAGGCCGCTCGTATCCGTGAACACGGCTAGTATACCAGTTTATTAAACTCTGCACAGAGGTGTACACTTTCACTGTGAGTCATGACTTCCAAATACATGGGTTTGCAAGGCCCAAAACATCGGAAACCATATAAAGCCATTCAAAAGTTCGTCTAACAAGTTAGGGCCATTAGATTCACTCGGCAGGCAGATGTAGGAACCTCTCTTTTCAAATGGCACAATTCCTTCTCGGCTATACTCATAGACTAGAGGCTGTCCTACACCCAACGTGTCAAGCCATTCTTACGCCAATTAAGGTAACCGCTAACAAGCTAGAAAAGGTCTCTTGAACAACTGAAGCCAGAGCCATATAGCCCTCACAGCTGTACTGTCAATCCCGATTATCACTTACAGGTAACTAGAGCAACAATATAACCCCTTGCTCTAGCCCCCTTTTAACAGTAGTAAAATCATCGTTAAAGGTTGGTCGCATAATTCATTAATCCAATTACAAGATCATCGTTCATAATTAAGCGCTAGCAATAACTACCCAAATGCACACCCCATGGGTGACAAGGAAACAAGATATCAATAGCTAAGTTATAATCTCTATGGTTGTCAAGGAGGACACATGCATATGTATGAAAATTTTAGTGAATAGGACAACAAGGATGGTCCCATGTTATACTTGCCTTGATCAAAGCTTTCCTGATGATACTGTTGGTCTAGCTTAAAATAATACTCCTGATCGTCAAGAAACTACTCGCCGTCTATACTCGATCATCAAGCATCAACACACAATACACGAAGCCAACAAAGAGACATAATTAAAACAGTACACCAGCAGTCATAAAACAGTATAAAAAGTTTGTAAAACTCTTCTACACGTTACTACGATCACACAGACGTAAAGATCACAAAATTCGGATTTAAAACGTGAAAGTTATGAATTTTCTAAGATTTCCTATAGATAAATAATTACTTTAATATACACTTAAAAATTAAATTTTCCAAACCTACTGTATAATAACACTAACATGTAGAGCTCGCATATACAAACCTAACGCAACTTGAACGGGTCAAATCAGACTTAAAACGAATAAATGGCGGAGAAAAAACGATAGATGGCAAAACTGTAAATAGTATCATCTTCTACCTTGGACTTGCCAACGTTAGGAAGCCCTACGATGCCGGCGCGGAGGCTCATGCTTATCCGTGCCGAGCGGCCGGACGAGAACCGTCGGGCGTGGCTGGCCCGGCTCCCACGCCAGTGCTGGAGTAGCGCCGACGAGCCGCACGGGGAGGGCATGGTCGTCGCGGTTTGCGCCGACGCGGGTGCCCGCCGGAAAAGAGAGAGGTTTTAGGGAATCGATGAATGAATGACGGATTCGCGAAACGAAAGGCGTGACGGTGCAGAGGACGACGAGACAAACCTTGGAGTGGAAGCGGAATTCGCCGGAGATGTCCGAGGTGGCCGGAAAATTTTGCCGAACTATCGCCGGAAGTTCGCCGGAACGCAAGCTGTAGATCAAGAACTTCGGCGAGGGGTGGAGGAAGCTACGAGCGGCGGCTCGCGATAAGGATGGTACTTCTGAAATTAGGGCGTCGAGGGCTACGCCGGCATATATATAGTTGTAGGGTTTGGAAACTTTTCGGAATTTCTTAATTTCGGGATTATTTTAATTTCGCGAATAAAAATAATTTCAGAAAATCAAGAATTACCTTTTAAGCCGCGAAAAATAGCCCGGAGCTCAGAAAAATCACCAGAAAAATCCTGGAGACTCTTGGAGAGATAAGGAACTCAACTAAATGATTTTGGACTCATGAAAAGATTGATGAAGAGATCAAGGAAAAAGATTAAGCTCACGGAAATTGAAATTATAAATCCAGAAAATATCAAAAAGTTTTCCGGTGAGAAGCAAACGTCGTCCTATGGTATTTTGAAAATAATAGCACTCACCAACACCAAAGTCAAACATCACATAAACACCACATTATCAAATTAATATGAAAAAGTTTAAAACCACAATTTTCTATATTTAAATTAGTAGCAACTTAACTTATCTAATAAATTTTTTAAAATGTTGAAATCATTTATTTTATTTAGTGTTTTCTAAGCATAACACAAAATTGAAAATTTTCGGGTGTGACAGCACTTCTCTAAACAGAGAGATTTATCTTTCTCTGAATTAAAATACAGTTACCGCAAGAGAAGCAGCAGAGTATGGCCATTTTGCATTTTTGCCGACCTCCTGGCTGCAGTAAAGCTAACAACACAATTACCGAAAGCAGAGTGGTCAATGGCAGATGAAAAAAGTCAGAAAATGTGCTTATTTTTCAATGGGATTATATTTGAGGGATCTGGAGGGGCCGGAGCCCCTACAGTGAAAATATATTTACCGAAAAAGGTTTAACAGAAAGTCTTACAAATAAACAAAGGGGAAAGCAGAACGAGCTAAGGAAATTAAGAAACAAAAAAAGAAAGGAAGAAAATCTGCTCTAGGCAGCTAAGGAAACCAAAGTTTGCATCCATGTGTTAAACTGCTGTTCTTGTCCCTGCTTCAATCTATGTTGTAGAAGATTCAACTCCTTGAAGAAAATCCTGCTGCAATTAGCCCTGTTTCTCCCTTCCCCTCTGAAAATAAGGTCATTTCTTGCTGTCCAGATCGTCCAGCACATTAGGATCACTGTTTCCATGAAAAAAGGAGAGTTTAGCTGAGCTTTCATCAGTGAAGCTAGTTCGGGGAAGGCAGTGTCTGAGGAGATATCAATCCCTATGATGTCCCAGCACATTCATGCAAAGGCACAGTCAACAAAGAGGTGGTAAGCTGTTTCCTCAGTCAGCTGGTCGCAAAGAGCACAGTGATAAGAGTTCAGTGCCATGTTCTTTCTTCTTAAGATGTTTTTAGTGCTTAGCCTGTCCTTAATCAAAAGCCAGAAGAAGACTCTGTGCTTTGGCTGGGCTCGGTTTTTCCACAGCCATTTGTATGCAGGATGAATGCCTGAGTGTCACACTATACCTTGCTTGAGGTAAATTTTTCTGAACCCCCATTGTAAGTCCACTTATCATAGTCATCAGTAATAACCAGGGATTGCAACAAGGACTGAATAACTTGCATCTGGCTCAAAGCAAGCTGAGATAGAGGTAGCTGAAAGAGATCAACCAAATCCTGAGAGTTGAGGGCCCTTTGCACAGTTATCTGTTTGTTTCTTGCAAAGGAAAAGAGCTCAGGGACTGTGGAGGACAGAGGGTCATGGTTCCATCCATCAAGCCAAAGGAAAATACTGGTTCCATTCCTAACCAGGGGCTTAGCAATGTCTTTGAATTGAAGTAAAAGCTTCAGAATGTCTCTCCACAAAAAAGACCCCTTTCTTGTATGGTTGGGCAGTTTACCATTTGGATAGTGCTTTTCCCACACTAGTTGCACCCAAGGGAGATCATGCTTATTGAAGAATTTATGCAGGTTTTTCATCAGGAGTGCTTGGTTTTGCTTCAATGGGATTATTTGCAAACAAACAGATTAAAAACTGTTAAGGCAGAAAAAATAGGGGCGCCCATGTCTTAACTAAAAGTTCTTGTGAAGGTGTGTCGTCTGTAGTGTGGCTGCGCACAGCCAGCCCAGGACAATGTAATCAAAAGCATGCAACGCAGTGTGGCTGCATACAAATAATATTCAGGCATCATGCAGCTTTCTCTTAAAAAAAACACTGCTGGAGCATGTGGCCATACAATTGTGTGGCTGAATGAAAGTTGAAAGACAATGATTCCTAGAACACCTGCGTCAAATATATAAGACTAAAGCTGACACCATTCATTCATTCATTCATTCATTCATTCATTCATTCATCATCGCTTCTAACAATTTTCTTGTGACATGCACACATGACTTTTTGAGACTTGAATTACCCAAACCAAAGTCTACTGCTATCCAGACAATCAGGCATAGTACACATGCCTGCCGTTGGACGCCGCTCCCCATGTCCACGCTGCCGCCGGATGCCCTGTGCTCGCCATTGTGCTCCCAGTGTAGACAGTGCCAGGAGATGCAACTGGCATCAGCTGGTAACGAGGATGCCCATCGCCTACTATGGGTCTGGTCACGCCATGAGCTTGCATCGCAGCACCTACATCCATCTGTGGCCAATACACGCCAGTACCACTACTGCTATGACAACTCACATCCTGCTGGCCGTGGGGGTACCATGCCGGATTGACCTGCTGGTGTGCCAGACCTGCATGGTACTGGATCTCAGGGTTTGTCGTGACAACTTCATTGTATGGCATGCCTTCTATTCCTTGCAAGCAGTGCAGATCCATTTGACTGACCCCTTAGACGCTCTCAATCAGTTCGCCGCCACTTCTGCTTGTAATTGCAGTACCCACAACTGAGACGTTGTCCATGTCAGAGGTCAATACACCCTCAGCGGCATCCCATGTCCAAACTGGAGGGCTGCTTCCATTCAGTGACTTGTTCTCTGGGACAGAGACAGGTCCAGGCAATACAGGAGCACTAGGCAGAGCTGATGCCCCCTGTGTGATACCACACATGTCTACGGCGTAGCTGAATCACACATTTCCTTGGACGTCTACATGGTATTGCCTTTGACTGTGACTCACACGGTGTTCTCCCCAAGTGTACCCAGGTAGCGAAACTGTTTGAGTTGGCTCTGAGCGGCTCACAGCAACCACATGAGTGGAGTCGAGTTGCTTCTCTACTTGCTCCAACTGGTCAGATAACTACTGCATGATTTTTAACACTAGAGAGTTGGCTTCTTGCTCAGTAAGATGTGATGGTAATGTAGCAGAAGCATGTGTGCTTACTTGGTCAGAAGCAACACTGCACCTCACTAGATGCTTGCTAATTTTCTTTTTCTCATCCTCCCGGTTCTCAGGTTCTATTTTAACCTCAGATTTTGTAGCAGTGGAAGTATGCAGGGTTTCTTTATGATGACTCTTAGTTTCCAATATGGACCTTGATGAATTATCAGATGATGTGTGCTTCTATGCCCGTAGCATTTGCCTGTGATTCTGCAGGTGCAGCTCTTTGTATTCAGGATGATAGGAATGCCTCTCCATTTCACTTGTTTTTGCTGGGACTGCATCCTGCAGAACAGTGCTTTGATTCACAGATGGCTGCTTTGGAGCAGGTATTGCAATGCAGTTCACCCCAACAGCATCAGGTAGTTCTTTCTTGCTTGGCTCTTTAACTTCTGTGCACATGATACTGTCACCACCATGGAGATCCTTGGCATGCTGTTCATCATGCTGATTCTTTCTCGATTGTTTTGTCTGCTTAGGACTAGCACAGCTATTTGTTGTATCATAATCCACTTCCTCGGCAACTGTTTTCTTCTGATTCACGGATGCAACTGAAGCATCCCCAAGCATTATGCTCCCCACAGTAAAGCCTCTAGCCAAAGCTGCCTGCATGGTGATTATAGAACTGTTGATAACAACGCCTGATACAGGAGCTTTAGGCAAACCAGATGTTTCTGTATTCTCAGTTCCAAACACACATGGTGTTGATGCTTAAATCAGTCACGCACCTGCATTGAACCTGAAAACACTTCTCGAACCAAACCGAGCAGCAACGATACCCATCACATCGGCTGTTCGCGCAACTAAGGGCGATGTATACATCGGCCATTGCATGGAGAGCACCTAGGCTTCTTGCCAAACACTTGGGAAGTATTTTTTTAGATACCCCCCGTTGATTGCTTTTGTGAGACGTTCACCTTTCACTGTCTCTTGCAGATAAGAGTTGTCTTAGCTTAGCCATTAGCTTGAGTGTAGTACGGAGATGAATTGACCATCTTGATCTTCTATGATTCGGCAAAATCCTTCACTTCCTTGGACATAAAAGATGTCCCTTGATCTGTACTTAACGTTTGAGGAATGCCGAATCTATGAATGATATGCTCAGTAATGAACTCAATCACCTCCTTATGTGTCATATTTTTCAAATGGACTGCCTCACACCATTTAGTGAAATAATCTGTAGCAACCAAGACAAATCGATGTCCCTTTGAAGATAGGGGATGAATTTGTCCAATGAAATCTAGCCCCAACCACGGAAAGGCCACGGTTTTATGACAGGATGAAGCATAGCAGCAGGCACCATCTGAATATTACCGAATCGTTGGCATTCTCCACAACCTTTGTAGTAGCGAAAACAATTGGTCATCATTGTAGGCCAATGAAAACTAGGCCTTCTCAACAACCACTTCATCTTCAGGGCCGATTGATGCGTACCACAAATTCTTTCATGGGCTTCTCCCATAGCCACTCTCGCTTGATTAGATCCCAGGCACTTGAGCAACAAATTGTCAGCCGTTCTTCGATAGAGCTCACCATTAATGCATTGTATACTTGAATGCACTTCGCCGGATGCTCTTATCAATTTTGGCACAAGGATCTTGCAAATATTTCAACAAGGGAGTCCTCCAATCCTCCAAATCGGCCATGGAATCATCAGAAATTGATCTAGACCGATTTGGGACACTCTTGGGTGAATCGGCAGTGCTAACTGTAGGGGAATCAGCTAAGCCGATTGTTACAGTCGGCTAAGCCAATTTGTTTGTACCTGCATAGAAAAAGTTTGTATCTTGATTGCACCGGCTTTTCTTGTATATGAAAATTACACCCATCGACGTCAAAGCCTGATGTTTGTTGAGCTAGCATGTTAGCCTTTTGATTTTTATGCCTCGGAATATGCCAAATTTTGAATTGGGTAGATCACTAGCAATGAATCACCATAGGCTTCAACATGTTGTACTCCCATGGAACTTAACATGATCAACCCGAATAAAAGAGCTTCATATTCGGTTTGATTGTTAGTGCATTAAAATTGTAATCGGCTTGACATCCCTGTTTCAACATTATTAGGGGAAACTAAAATAATGCCAATACCTTGGCCTTCTCTACAAATCGATCCGTCAAAGTATAATTTCCATGAAGTATAAATAAGGTAATTGACTTCTTGATCTAAATGAATACTATGCTCAACAATAAAATCAGCAAGAATTTGACTTTCAAATGTTTTTCAATGGCTCAAAGGTCAAGTCATATTGAGCTAAAGCGTATGCCCACTTGCCTATCCTAACAACGAGGATTAGCCGATATAACATGCGCACATCGGCTTGGCATGCAACAACACATGTACTTGGCAAATGATAATGTTTCGTCTTAGCACAAGCATATAGTACAGTGACTAGCATATACATTTTTAGAATATGGGCATACCACATCTTGGGATCAAGAAGACATCAATCAATATATATGATAACACATGCCTTCCTTTTGTCTTCTTGAATCAAAACAACACCGATGCACTCTCTTCGGCAATAACATAAAGGTGAATGGAGCTCCACTCCTAGATGCACGAAGAACTGGTGGCATTGATAGAGAATTCTTGAGAAGCTCGATTATCCCAATTTATAATCAGCTTCTAAGTTTTATCCAGCATGCGTCGGCTGTAGCATAACTCTAATATCAACTTGTTCACATAGGTTGGCCGACGCAATTTCTATTCAAGCAGAATTTATACAACATGATGATATGGAACCGATCGTCAATTGGCTCTAGAGAGACCAGAACATAGCTTCCTCTTTTAACTTTAAACCAGTAAGATCTCTCCCTGACAAGCAACTCATATCACCATGCCCCCAAGGCAAAGGAGCATCATCCATAGCATGAACAGTCTCCACTTTGTTATCCACCCACTGAATGAGGAACTGGTGCAAACTAGAAGGCACACATTGATTTCCATGAATCCATTCACGCCCAAGAATCAAATTGTAGTTCCCTTGCACCTCTACAACAGAGAAGATAGTGGCCAATGTTTTGCTCCCAATGCTAAGTGTCATCGAAGCAAGTCCCTTAATCGGAGTAGATTTTCCTCCTCCAATGCCATTGATCTTCCTCTTGGTTTTAATTAACTCCTCATCAGATCTGCCAAGCTTTTTATAAAGTGAATAAGGCATTAAATTCACACTGGCTCCGCTATCTACCAACATATTGTCGACCAAACTGCCATTGATGTAGCCTGTCACATACAATGCCCTGAGGTGATCCATGGAGTTCGTTGGCTTCTTGAAAATGGCATTCTGAGGTATAGAGTCATTTTGATCTTCAGAAGATTCTCCAACATGTTCAGGAACAACAACCATAGTAGAAGCCGAATCAACCAAAGTCTCATTGGCAGACACTATAACAGATGCAGTCGGCATGGCTCGTTCTTTTGCTGCCCCTTCTTGCTTAGGCTTCACGCAATGAGCACGCTAAAGTTTGCGCTTTTGCGTCCTTGATAAACCAGGAGGGCACCATGGCGGTTGGAGGATTTTGGGAGCCGATGTGTCGCTTTGGGCTTCATGATTACTAACATCATCACCCTTTGATATCCTCTCCACATCTGATTGGTCCAGATTATCAATGACAATTGGTCCATCACTTTCTTTGACTCTCCCGATTGCCATTGGACTTTTCTAGCACAACCTCGTGATCTAGGACTTGCTTTTCCTTCTTAGGTTCTCTTGTCTCGCCAATTATCACATTTTTTCTGTCACACCCATTTAAAGACCAAATGGAATGCATACTCTTATGTGTGCCCAGAGATCAATCACACATAAGTTAACAAATTATAACGGAAGTATCATCACAAATGTTATTACATCATGATTATTAACACATAGTCTTTACACAAATATAGCGGAAGTAAAAATATAAATCTCTCGTGGCAGCTCCAATCACAGGCACATTGACTGGTTGACTGCAAGTCTAGTAATCTTCAGGGAAGTAGGAGTAGTAGTCACTATTTGCACCATCTGTTACCCATCCAGGATTTTTATCCAAGTAAGAAAAATAAACAAGCGTAAGTACATCTCGTACTCAACAAGTGTAACATGGGGATCATGAGGCTCAAAGGCATGACATTGGTTTATCAGCATGTAGCTTTTATTTAGCATAATTTTAGCATATCAATAGCATCAAGATGTCTCAATATAAACAATAAACATATGATCCATGTGAAATGATTAACGAATAGCAAAAACATAACCATTATTAATTACCAACTATTCTGTAAGGGTCCAAGGCCACTCGTGACCGTGAGCACGGCTGTTATAACAATTTTACACTCTGCAGAGGTTGTACATTTTCACTGTAAGTCGTGTTGCCCATACGCCCGGGTTAATTACTCCCAAAACACTCCCAAGGTGAGCAGGCAGGGAAACACTATGAAGTCTTTCGAAGGTTCGTCTAACAAGTTAGGGCCATTAGATTCACTCGGCAAATAGATGTAGCGCCCCCTTCCAAATGGCACAAGGACACGCAGCCTATACTCATAAGGACAGAGGCCGCACTATACCCGATTCGTCAAGCCATTCTTACGCCAAAAAGGTTACCACTAACAAGCTAGAAAAAGGTCCTTCTATATGACTAAAGCCAGAGCCATATAGCCCTCATAGTTGTACTGTAAATCCCGGATGTTCGCTTATAGATAAGTCCTTATAGATAAGTCCTTAAGGAGAGTAACTTATAGATAAGTCCTTAAGGAGACTAAAGCCAGAGCCATATAGCCATATAGCCCCATGCTCTAGTCCCCTTTAAACATTAATCAAAATCATCTTTTAATTTTTGTTGCATATTCCATTAGTCAATTTACATGATCATAGTTCATGTTTAAGCACTAGCCATAGTACTCAATGCAATATAATGGGTATCAAGGTATAAGATCAACACTAAGTCATCCTTAACAAGGGAATAGATCCATAATGATATTATTTGCGTATTGTGAATAGGACAACAAGGATAATCCTATACTATACTTGCCTTGCTCAAACTGGTCCTGAAGATCTTGCTCGTAGAATGACTCTTGATCCCCAACGAATTGCTCACCGTCTATACTCGATCAACAACAGCAACAACATACATCTAGAGACAATCATGCATAAACAAACAAGACTATAATTAGAACAGTACACCAACAGTAATAAAATAAGATAAAAAGTCTTTAAAATAAATATACAACTCGCTAGGATCACACAGACGTAAAGATCACGAAAAACGGAGCTAAAACGACAAAGTTATGAATTTACGAAGATTTCCTATAGAAAAATAATTACTTTAATGTAAAATCGAAAATAAATTATCACAAACCTACTGTACATTACTACCAACATGTAGAGCTCGCAAATACGAACCTAACGCAATTTGAATGGGTCAAATCGGAGTTAAAACGGAGATTCTACGCACAATTTAACATAATGGCAGAACTGTAAATAAGTGAAAACGTATTTTCTGAAGTTACGCGATCAAAATACGCTTTACGGAAAGGAAAACATAAATCTGGTTTGCGCTTTGGACTGCAAGTTATATATATGAAAAGTACAGGGACTCTTTAGCAAGATTCACAGGCGAAACGATATCTTCAATTTACAGCCGTCAATCTCCGATCTGACGGTCCAGAGCAGATCGGGAGAGAAGCCGGGCGGTGCTCCGGCCAGAACAGGGCCCGACGGCGGTCCCCGCGGTGGCGCCATGGCCGGAGAACACGAGAATTCGATTCCAAGCACCATTCAGCGAATGGAAAATACAGGAAGGGAGAGAATGACATGGCGAGCTCACGTAGGGCAAAATCGGAGCCGGGGATGAAGCAAGGAAGGCACGTGGCTCAGAGAGGCGGATGGTGGAGGCGACGGCTCGAGCGCGGCCTCCTCGGGACAATGGCTATCCTCCGATTCGGTGAAAGATGGAGCGGAGGGGGTGCGGCATCCCGTTTTTATAGCCCGGAGGCGGCTCCAAGAAAGGAAAGAGGAAGATTGAGCCACGGATTCCGTCGGTGGACGATTTGGAAAGGATCCCGACGCCGGCGTGGGAAGGAAGAAGGTGCTCCTGACACGCGGGCCAGCGCTGTTAGCGACGGTAAGGAGAGAGGAAGGTGCGCGCTTGGTTGCTGGGCTAGCGGCCGCGGCTGGGCTCGGCCCAAGAAGTGAAGCGGGGAGCGGGGGGGAAAGGGAGACGGGCCGCGCGTAGGGGCAGGCTGAGGCGGCGCTGGCGGGTTGAGCTTGGGCCAAACCGAAAGAAGATGATTTTCCTTTTATTTTTCTTTTTTTCTATTTTTTCAAAGTAGATTTTCAAATAAATTTTGAATTGCCTTTTGTATTTTCAAAAAGTGCACACAATACAAAATAATATGCAATAGCACGAATGCTCAATCATGTTTCTACCCTTATATTTGATTTGAAATAAATAAAAATTATTATTCTTCTAGGTTTGTATGCTCACAAAATTGTATAAAAAACATATTTTCCTATTTTTAATTCTTTCATAATTTTAGGGTGTTACATTTTCCAATAGTGGAACCAGCTTGCCCCGGCCGAATCAAGATGGCCGGATTACCATAGAAAGTGTCTTAGTGCAAGGTAAAGGATGCACACCTTCTCCTGAATTGGTCTTATCGGTTTCAGGCACGGAGGAGACCAATTTGGATTGATCCTTTGAATTCACCCTACTATGCTCTTCTTTGATCACATCAGAATTAATTCTTTCTTTCATACTCATGGCCGATGACTTAGATGTAATCGGCTTTTTGCTCATACTCTCTAACCCTCGAAGTATATGTAACGCCTGGTTTTCCAAAGAAGACCAAACACTCGTTATATGTGTGCCCAGGAAGTCCACACATACAACAACAGAACAGAAATATCAAAACAATGTTTATATAAAACCGAATACTTACTATATTAACACTTACAAATATCAGAGTGTTGCGGAATGACTGATAAATTTCTGCTCGGGCTCCATTCTTCTCAGGGACGGCTGACTGGGGTAACATATGCCTAGCACTTCTATCAGTCTTCTGGAAACTCCCCCGTAACTCCATCGGTCTTTAGAGCAACTTTTCTAAAGTTTGGGGGTGTGGAGAAAATAGCAAGGGTGAGCACATGTCGTACTCATCAGCAATATAACATGGGGTTTATGAGGCACATAAAGGCTGACACTGGTTAAACTGCATTAGCTTTTAGTGAGTCATCTTTTTAGCATTTGAGTAGCAACAAACTACGTAAGCCCAAATAACCTCATGATCATGTAAACGAGAATAATGTATAGCAAGAAACAATAATCATCAGTGAACTTTAATATCATCAGTATTAGTATTATCATAAGTGTTCATCATTTATTTTGTAAGGGTCCAAGGCCGCTCGTGACCGTGAGTACGGCTGATATACCAGTTTCACACTCTGTAGAGGTTGTACACTTTCACTGTGAGTCATGATTTACCCTTTCGCCCGAGGTGATCAGCCTCTTAACCCACTACCAAGGAAGGTCGGCAGGGTTCACTATGAAGTCTTTCAAAGGTTCGTCTAACAAGTTAGGGCCATTAGATTCACTCGGCAAACAGATATAGAGCCCCCCTTCCAAATGGCACAATGACGCGCAGCCTATACACATAAGGACAGAGGTCGTACTATACCTGATTCATCAAGTCATTCTTATGCCATGAAGGTTACCACTAACAAGCTAGAAAAGGTCCTCATACTTGACTAAAGCCAGAGCATATAGCCGTCACAGTTATACTGTAAGTCCCGGATGTTCGCTTACAGATGAGTCCTTATAGAGAGAAACTAGAGCACCATAAAATAGTCCAATGCTCTAGCCCTCTTGAGCCATGTTTCTATAAAGCATCTTTTAAACATTTATTGCATATACCATTAGTCAAGTTACTGATCATGGTTATTTATCTTGAGCACTAGCATAAATACTACCTAATGCAATGTTCCACTGGTGTCAAGGTACAAGATACAAAAGCTAGGATCTCCTTAGGGATAACAAGGTAGACACATACACATGAATTAAGTGTATTAAAGGTGAATAGGAAACAAGGATGATCCCATGCTATACTTGCCTTTTCCCAAAGTCTAGCTGCTCAGACTCTTCAACTGCTATCTTCTGGTCTCAAGTCTTTTTGCCTCGACTGTCGGTCCTCAACTCCTCATCTTCAGCACTAATTAACCATACTTCTTCTTCTCGCAACAATCAAGTAGAACAAACAGACAATAAATACAACTAAGAACAACACACCAAACAAAATAGACACTTTAAAAGAGAGCGCACTAAGTATCACGGTTCGTTTCTACGATCACGAGAGCGCAAGAACAACTAAGAACGGAGCTATCATTAAAGATGACATGACTATCGAGGAGTTTGCACTCAGAATGGAGAAGACAAACTATACGCTTGATTTATTTTAGTTAATGAAATGAAATGATTAGACATTTTCAGAGGATTATCCTAAAGTTGAACTAACCAAATTATATCAAGTTATAAATGTTAGAGTTAAACCTAAGTTATATTTTATGTATGAACAATTATATATCATTAATGCAATTTAAAGATTTATAGTTTTGAAATATAAAACATGTGAGATCAGTTAATCGGATCATTATATGTTACGAGGTTGATCTAAGCATGTCATTGTTGAAAAGGCATTTATGTTGATATTAGTCATGTTAACATTTATTTATGAAGGACCAGAGTTATAAACCTAAGTTGCTTCTAATAAATTAAAAGACATTAGATAACCACTAATCAGATTAAGTATATATATGTTTCATGTTTAACTAAACAAATTATAATACATATGTTGTCCTATGTTTCTTTTATTTATAAACATTAATATTATTTAAGTCACTTTAACCTTTATTTTTTTGAAAACATAAAACAGGTAGAATCGTATACTAGAAACATTTCATGCAGGGGTTATACCTAAGCAAGTTACATTTAATAAAGACACTCAAGTTGGTATTGATCAAAATGACATTTAATTGTAAAAGGTAGGAGACAACACCGTAATTTATTTTTACTTAAAACTTGGTTGCATTAATATTTAACTTATAAAATTTAGAGATGTGATACATGCTGCACGTTGTTACTAACATGTAGCATACATCGACACGATCGCAATGCAACGGAATCGTAATTACAACCCTAGGTTGGTTTTAACTAGAAAGCTATTAAATAATTATTAATCAGATTGCATTTATATTAATAAATTCATATAAAAGTGACATGATAAAGGTTAGCACTACTGCGTAGAGCACGACGATACGAATCTAACGCAACTTGAACGGAGCAAAACAGAATTCAAACGAAACAAAACATCAGAGGATAAAAAAAACGAAGAGAAGTGGATACGTACTATGATTGTCTAGTCACGTACTGATACGGATGCAAAGTACTATTCCTTTGATGAGAATAGTGATGGAGTTAGCTGACAACCACTTTGGCCTTGGTTACTGGTGACAATCAGGGCAGCACGCAGAGCAAGCAGCAGGCCGCACGGTTCGGTGTAGCAGCAATTTCGAACTTCTTCAAGCAGAGAGGTGTGCCACGGGTGAAAGAAAAGGAAAGGCCAACTTGTAATGTACATGGACGTGAGACACACAGATGATTTCTTTACCTTCAGCCAATGACGAACGACATCGAGGCAAACGACAGCATTGCCTGACTATGGTGGTGACGGGTTCATCCTGATGGGCGCAGGCATCAACAAGGTAGCACTAGGCCTTGCTGCAGAAGTGCAGATCAAGATAGAGGTCGGCCTCCATAGGTAAACATAGAATAAATAGAAAGAAAAGAAGGGTAAGAAAAATCTCACGCTGAAATTGAGGAGAAATTGAAGATGGGCACCGGCAAGCCCGCTCGGCTGACATCAGCCTGCTGTAGCCAACCGACTGGCAGGTGGTGGTTTTTGTCGGAGACAGACGAGATGGCTGGAACAGCCGCCGTGGGAGTTGTCGGAGTTGGCTCATGGTGACATGATAGGTGGAGAGAAAATTCTATAATTTACTACACAAGAGATCTCCCAAACTAGGGGCTCCTCTTACGATGGTTTTGGTGTGCTTTGCCCATGGAGTAGGTACATACTTATAGGGAGGAAAACTCTCCACCTTGACATCAACTAGCAATATGGTACTAATTGATGTTGCACCGTCCATCTCCACTAATAGGCCTAAATAGACATTAAGGCCCATTAGTAAATAAAGACATAGGCCTTTATGATTATTGCACATAGGCTTTGAGCGTTGGGAAAAATGAGATATTTATTTATTTTCGGAATTAATTAATTTCATGGATAAAATAATTCCAGAAAAGTCTAAAATTATTGTTTAAGCCATGAAAAATACTTCGAAAGCTTCAAAAATTCAGGAAAAATTACCAGAGACATTATGGAATATGAGGAACCCAAATAAAGTATTTGGAGCTCACTATAAGATAATTTTAGAGCTTCTAAAAATTAGATTATGCTTGTAGAAAAATAGGAAGAAGTTCTGACAAAAGCAGAAAAAAATTCCCGAGAAGTTTATAGAGATTGATTGATGGGCGAGGAACTGAAAGGAGTAATTTGTGTTAAAAAAATATTTTTAGGAAGCTCCCAATGAAAACTTGATCTGAGAAATGAGGAATATTGATTGTAGAAAAGGATAATGGCATGCCGGAAAAAGGAAGATCGACCTACTAAACGTATTTTTAAAGACTTTGCTCGCTCTCAACACACAAGAGTTAACAAGCAAACATCACATCAAACAATAGCCCGTCCAATTAGTTTAGAAAAATTTAAAGATTCTCATTTTTTTTTCATTCCTTTTCTATAACTAATTGATGCTATCATAAACTAAACTTGGAAAATTTTATCTGAATATTAAAACATTCATTTTATTTAGTGTTTCCTATGCGCAACCAAAATTGGAAATTTTGGGGTGTGACATGTACCAGAACAACGTGGGGTCTGGCGGTGCGAGGCACGAGCTGGAGGACGGGCTTCCAGTGACACCCGTCGGCGCAAGGCACGAGCTCCAGGACCAGGTCTACAGAACGCGTCGGCGTGCGGCCGACGGCCCCAGCGATGCCGGACGGCACGAGGCGTGACCGTGGCCCGACGGCGATAGTGGCTCTCCCCTTCCAACTGCGGCGGCCCCTCCCTCCTAGTTTCGCATGCCCTTGGCTGAGTTAGCCATTGCTTTGACTACTAATTAATCCTCTCTCCTCCACGGAATCCTGATGTAATGGCAGATTCAGCTAGGGCCACCCTCTCTCCTCGAGACCGGGATTGAAGTCAATCAATTGGTTGTCCTACAGATCCGGACTCCTTTTGGTTGGATTTCAATGCGATTCTTTTTCCTAGAACTTCCAATGCTTCCTCTCACTATTTCTTTGTATTCTGTGGTTCCGATAGATTTGATTGTGTATAAAATGTTTATGAATTTTTTCATTTTGTTCCCAAGGCCAATTCAGATTATAACTCCAGCTAGTACCAGAGGGATGGATCACGTATTCCCGTTGGATTTTTCTTTTTTCTTTTTACTCTGACAGAGTTTCGATGTAGCTGTTTGATTTTTTGCCACTACATTACTGTTTGCACGTTATGCTAGATTGATGAGTAGCTTTGGTGAGGTTTGTGCTGCTTGCGATATGCAAATTAGATTTCAATAAATCCCTGGAACAACACATGCTTGTTCACATTTGCCTATAAGAGCCAACATATTTCAATGATGAGCTTTACATTTTGATTTGCCTTAAACATATTTCAATGATGCTTGTTCACATTTTGATTTTCACTTATGAGCCAACATAATTTGTACATCGCATGCCTCTTCGCTCGACTAGTGTCCTGGCTTTAAACAAGTTTCTGAGTCACATTATTAGTTGGAAAAGGATTATATTCCTTGCAGTTAGTCATGTTAACGTGCATCATACAGTGGTTGGCGCTAGCTTTTTAAAAACTACATTTGTCAGCTCTTATGCGTGGATCACAAGGCCACAAAATGATTAACCCAACGACTTTTGATGATGCATAGGTTTGTCTCTTAATTGAATAACAACTTTTGAAGCAATCCGAATATATGATGCTCTGATGGCATCGCCTTACCTTACTAGGGGTACATTTTTTTAAGGCAAAAACTGTGGGAGATCCCCACAGAACTTCATATATATTAAAACTTAAGAGAGTAGGGGTACATTGTGTCCATGTTTTAAATTCATTAATTGATAATTAATTTCATTCATATTTGGTTCTCGAATGAATAGTAAGTAAATATGGAATACAGACACTGTGAAGTTTCAGAAGGACGAGGGGGGGGGGGTGTGGGGCTCGCCAGCGCCGGTAGCACTCCTCCCTCCGGGACACATCGCCGGCTGCCACCACCATCCTCCGACGTGTGCCCACAATGCTAGCCGCGATTTGTACGGGCGGTTTGCCTAGCCACCCCTAACCAAGCGCCTCTACAATACACTGATTTGTAATGGCAGTTCCTAGGCTGCTCCTACAAATCGATTTGTAGGGTGGCTCAAAAATGAGCAGCCCTATAACTATGTTTCCCAGAACTCTCGAATCAACAAGCCGCAAGTCATGCATTTAATCATGCCTAAAACACGGCTTCAAGGTTATGGGGTTCGAACCCACAGCATAAGCCTCATGTGTTCCACCTTCTAACCATTCCACCAAACACTCACTGTATCAGTACTAGATTTTTTTTCTCCTAAAACTACACTTAACCGAATTTGAAATGAGTTTTTAGCACTATAAATGAATTCAAATGAAAAAATTGTCAACTATGAAGTTTATTAATAACTTTTCGAGATATACAACTTTCATTTTTTCTCCATCCGAGGTGCCTTGAAAAATTCAAATTTTAAATATGAAAAATTCAACGTAATGCATGGATAATTTAAAATAAAAAGGTTATCAACTACAAAGTTGTATAACTGTTTGAGATATAAAAACTTTCGTTTTGGCTACTTCTCTATTGGAGGTTGTTTCAAAATATTGAATTTCAAATGTGACAAATTCAAACGCAATTTTTCATTACTACTACATAAATCTTTTGCGAGGCAGTGCCCTTTTTCTAACCGAGGCGTTTACAAAATCCAACTGCCTCAGTTAATGCCTGGGATTAATGGAGGCGGTCATTTTTATTAACCGAGGTGGGTACAATTCACTGCCTCACAAAATCGAATTACAAAGGCAGTTAAAAATCTATCAACAGAGGGGCCACCTCAAAAAATACCTCCATTTTCAGAGGCAGACCACCCTTAATGTGGCCTATCCCACTCACAATGCATCTCGGTCCACCTTAGGTTCGCCGCCGCTCATGCCCGCAGTCACCCAACAATGTCGCCGACGTCTGGGAAGAGGTAGGAACAGGGTGGGAAGGAGGGTTGGATGGCTACACACTCATTTCCATTTTTAGGGCGCACCATGGGCCACCGCCACCCACTAAAAAAGGATTTGTGGCAATGTCTCATTTTTTAGGGATGGCTCAATATTGAGCCACACCTTGAAATGTTTTCCAAGACGAGCCACCGCTACAAGCATTTGTAGGGGTTGGTGGTGTTTTCAGCCGCCCCTATAAGTGGACGGCTGGATCTAGAGCCATACCTATAATTGGGAGCAACCAAAAAAATTTATAGATCTCAAAAAGTTATACAACTTTGTAGTTGATAACTTTTGTATTTAAAACCATGTATGTATGCATGCACTACTACTGTAAACTTTTCTGAGATGGGCATCACAACTGCCTCGGACCAAAGGTCATGGTAAATCATTTTTTATCGAGGCGGTTCAAATGCACGCCTTAGTAAATCAAATGTGGTCTCCCAGCCGCCGAATCCGGCCTCCTAATGTTTGACCTAACAAATAGGTGGAGGAGGAGCGCCGCCGCTCACCTCGCCCGCACCTAGATCTAGCCTCCCCACCATTGGATCCGGCCTCCTCGCCATAGATCTTAACAGCCGCCACTAGGTCCATCGTGGACATCACCACCAGATGTGATAGTCTGCGAGAGAGGTACTGAGAGAATAGAGAGACGGTGAGAGACATACCGCTGTGAGGATCCGGTCCACCAAGAGAAGTTGTACACTCGCCACATGGATCTGGGCACGACCAGCCTCCCCCTCGCTAGATCTGGGCATGACCAGCCACCTATTGGCTGCCAGGAGCAGCGGCCGGCCTCCTCGCCAGATCTAGGCGTCGGGAGATGGAGAGGTGCTAGTGGTGGCGCCGAGAGATGGAGGTGCCAGTGGTGGCACCGAGATATGGGAGCCTAGAGAGGGAGTGGTGGCGAGCATGAGTGGCGAGTGGGAGGGGGAGCGAGAGATGGAGGGACGAGAGAGAGGAGTCATGAGGGAGAGGAGAGTGAGGGACGCGAGCGGCCGGGTGAGGGATTGGACATCGGCTATGGTTTAATTCTTGAATGCACACTGTGAAGTTGGTGTCGAGGCCGCGCCGCAAGTGCGCATGATTTCGCAGCATGGAGCTCCGTGACCCGCCACAGACGCATGCTGATGTTGCTCCCCTTGGCGAATCCCCCTTACGCCCAGACATGGGAGCCCTGCACGGTGCCTCTTCTTTCCCCTTCCTCTTCCCGGCACCCCTTTCGTGGGTTTGCCAGTGCGGAGTTCCGTGTACTGACACGAACACGTGATGTTGCAACTTGCACCTTTGCTATGCTCCCGGTGTGGGAATCTTTGCACGGGCATCTGCCCATTGGGCCAGGTAGTGAGGCGGCCTCTCTCTATGGTGCAGTGTCTCTTCGTTATGTGGCAACCTGTTGTGTCCCTTGACTTTTTTAGACCCGTCTCATATAGTGAAGATTATTGGCGCCTATGGGTTTGATTCCAAAATGGTTTTCCACGTAAAACCTATGACAACTTTTTTTACCTTGATATCTTGTTGATCTGTTTAAACAACCAAGAAATATGTGTACCGGCTATACAAGAGAAACTATATATAGGCCGGGCACTTGTGAAGAATGCTAGAGAATTTGTTCAGTTCTTTTCTTTATAAGTAACAATTTTTTGTTTTAATTAAATTTATTCAGCAACTTTTATAACAGATTAAATCAGCATGCAAGTTGGTGAAAACTACAGCCGTTTCTCTGCTCTCCTGTTTATATGACACATGAGGCCGGCAATAAAATCCCTGTTTTTTTAAAAAAGGACCTGAACAAGCCAAAGTCAGTATAATCCAACAAATTTGAATAAAGACGATGATCAGATGACTTTATATCCCCATGACACCTACTGCTCTTTCTATTTCTTGGGCTAAGTGTAGTGGAAACCGAACATGACAAATAGTTGTCCAAAGCTATTATTTATGAAAGATGCTATGTTTCATGCACCCTAGTGCCATGCATGTGCTCAAAAAAATAAGAAAATGAATAGGACAGAATTGTATATAATCACAAGTGAGGGGAAGGGGTTAGGGCAGAAATGTTGCAGCTAGCAGCAGAAGCATCTTTGCAGTTGGGTCGCCAGCAACACACCATGGTACGTTTCTTGATTCACCATAGAAACCATATCCTCTTAGCATTCACTATGTTGAGTAAGTTTCTTAATTTCACTGGTTTGGTTTCAAAGGAGCTTCAACAAAAGAAGTGCAACCGTTTGTTTGATTTTGGTTCCACTGCCATTTTTTGTGTATCCAGCAACTTGTTTATTTTATTCAATGTCATCACGCGCAGAAACACATCTGGACTTTGCAATCACATATTCCTTTACGACTTTTGCTATTTATCTGTTAGACAAATTTCTTTACTGTTTCAAAAAAAAACAAATTTCTTTACTAAATCTGTCAGATTTCTAGGGTCACATTTATAAAATTCTGACAGATTTGACCCTATGAAATGTGTCGATAGATAGCTAGACACTCTCTTCATCATTTATTGAAATTTCAAGTGGCACAAAACAAAATCAGCAACAAATAGGCTTAGCAAACTTTTTGTTTGATGGGCCAACCCATGTCGGACTCGTGATGAAGGCCAAAGCCCACTCTACACGTTGAATGGCATTGAATGACAATTAACTCTCTTTTGATTTTGTTCTCACTTCGGTATGGGACCAAACATGGGAATACTAGTATCCCAAAGCTACAGCACCTTATCGCTACAGTGTCACAAATTTGGCCCGGCCCAACTGGTCCAATGGTCTAGATCTTGGAAGCTTGTTGAGGATCTAGGACCCTGCCACTAGGGGCGTACCCACTAAAAGCGACTATAGGCTCGGTCCCGGCCCCGATTGATCCACATCAATATGTTATGGCCCAACAATTTTCCTAGCCAGCCTACTCCAGAAGCTAGCCTGGCTGTAGCCCAGCCCACTCTTGTATTGTGAAAAAAAAATTGCTTGCGTTGTGCCCAGTTCTACGTGCTCTGTAATTGCTCCATCTGTCGTAATCTCATCTCCTCTCCTTTATGCAGACCGAAGAATTTCGAAGACTACTGGAGGCAGCCATAGCAGACAAACCAGAAAGCCTGGTTGAAGTCAACCCAGACGTGCTATGTGAAAGAAATGAAAAGGGGAACACTTGCCTCCACATCGCATCTCTCTGTGGCCACAAAAAATTCTGCACCAAGATCCTGGAGGACTCGCGTGTCCCTTCAGTCTCGTCTCTTCTGTCTGCCAACCATGACGACGAGACGCCAATGCTCATCGCCGTGAAGAGCGGCCATGATTCTTTGGCTGAACATTTACTCGAGCAATACAGTAGTGACGACCTGAACCTTTTGAAGCAAGATAAGCAAGGATGCAACGTCTTGCACCATGCCATCCGCAATGGCTACCAGAAACTTGCGGATAAACTCATAGAGAAGCAGCCTGCCCTTTCAGCATCTTGTAACACGCACAATGAGTCCCCCATGTTTATGGCAGTCCTGAAAGGTTTCAAGGATGTTTACGTCAAGATGTTGAGCAATGCAAACTCCAAATATACCGGACCTGGTGGCAACAATGTTTTGCACGCTGCTGTTAAATGTGGCGACAAAGGTACGTGACTTAGACAGCAGCATGTACTTAATGCATCTACTATATGACAAACAGCAATAATTGGATAGTCCTTGTATTCTATGGGGGTGTTTAGTTCTAAGGTTCTTCGGATATACTAATAAAAAAACAATTACGGAACTCGCCAGTAAACCGTGAGACGAATTTATTATGCCTAATTAATCCATCATTCGCATATGTTTACTGTAGCACCACAATGTCAAATCATGGACTAATTTGGATTAACAAATTCTTCACACAAATTAATTAGTCGCAATCTGTGCAATTAGTAATTTTTTAGTCTATATTTAATATTTCATGCATATGTCCAAACATGTGATAGTATGTAACGTTTGGGCAGGAACTAAACGCGTGTTTCTGATAGCTCTGCTTTGGATCATGAAAACTAGTTCATGAATCCATGCTCTCACACGCGAAACACAATCTTAAGAGACAAAAACATTGATCATTATTGTTTATGCCCTTGAATCATAAAAATTACTCATCATATTAAATGGTATATTTTTCTGTATTCATTTCCCAACATATATGTGCTTTATGGTTTTTAAAACGATGATTTTTTTTAGATTCAGATTTAAATCTTAGTTCTTTAAATAATGGTAGAAGTGGTAATTTAGACACAAATTTAATGGGTTATGCAGATTATCTGTCGTAATATTAAGCCAGTAGTTAGATGTAAATTTAGGTTTACCTAGATCATGTTTTTAATGTTATACAAGCAGATAATTTAAATATATATTTGTGTGTTACTTTATGTTGTTTTACACAATCTCAGAAGTGGATAATTATTTTGAAAATAGAATATATTCAATAATTCATATAGTTATCAATGGTATTATTAGAGTCTACCAAATTGATGATCAAATAGTTCTCTTTTTTGTGACAATTTTTAGATTTAATCTTTTTTCCAGTGGGTTTCGTGATGATTAACATATAGATGCTCCGGTGGTGGGCTTTAGTAAAAGTTTTAGGATTTATCTCACTTTTAGTGTGATATTTGTTTAGTTAAAATCTAAGCTTAAGTTATATAAGCTCTTCTTGCATATCTTTTGTGTTACTAATTAATCTATACTTTAAGTCTAAAATTTTAATCCAGTCGTAGCAACTTTTCAAACCACGCACTAAGTTGAAATCTCTCGTATCTTGTACTAAAAATATTTTAATTTTTATTTTATTTAAAGAAGATTCTTGATCTTAGACTACCCTCTTACTTCTTATGATACCATAAATAGTTATTCAGCTTGCACCGTGGTAGCCAACGAATTATACGTGTTGTGATATTGTTTATAAAACATAGAGTTAATTAAAATAAGACATAGTCAAAATTTTAAAGTTATTTAAAATAAGAACTTAAGAAATATATTATCATGGAGTATTAATATAATTTGAAGTTAATTGCTAGTGTCATTGCTATGCGCGGATTGTTAATCGTACATTTTCTATAATTGATAACCTACCAGAATATGTATCTATTCGTCTAAAGTATAGACTTTTAATTATTCTATATATCTGAATATAGAATAATGTTTAGTTCCTCAGATTCTTGGTTTCCACAATCTGGCCTTAAATAGATTCTGGATTCCACAATCTGATCTGAATCTTAAGATTTTGGATTTTTAGCACGGAAAATCGGTGAATCCATATTCCAGAAGCTTAACCTGTTTGGCAGGGCTCGAATATATATTTTTGTAACTCTTCTATCAGCACATCTAATGAGTACGTATATATGATATAATTCCATGGTTGTTAACAATTGTCTGTGCATTTATTTGCTTACAGATTTCGTTGAAGAACTTGTGGATAATCATTATAAGATTGCCATAGATCTGGCTACACAAGAGGACAACAAAAAATGCAATCCAGTGCAGCTTGCTGCACATTTTAACAGGGATGAAATTCTAAAAATAATGTTGAACCGTTTTCGGTTCTTAGGGTATATGATCAACACAGAGGGTATTCCCCTTCTTTATACTGCTGCAGAGCGAGGCCATGTTGATGTTGCTCGAATGCTTCTTGAACATTGTCCAGATGCTCCCTACTGCAATAACCAGGGCAGAACATGTCTTCATAAAGCTGTAGAGGAAGGCCAGATGAAGTTTGTTGAATTTATCCTTGAGAAGAACTCAAAACTTGGGAAACTTGTTAATATGCGAGATGTTATTAAGGGTGACAGTGCTCTGCATCTCGCAGTTGAAAAGTGCGATCCCAAGATGGTCAGTGCTTTACTGGGTCACCCTGACATCGACATCAGTGTTATTAACAATGCTGCTTGCACAGCAATCTGGAAATTAAATGAATTCAAAGACTTGTCCAAGAAGAGACGAATACTTGTAATACTTTCAGTTTATATTTTAGTAGAAATGATCTCGTAGAAGAGACGAATCTTCTGTGTGACTTACAATACGGTTCAACTGTTCCATTGTTGCTGAAGTTGTCCACAGCTGTAGCATAAAAAAGTTTTGACCTAGTTGCCAAAGAATTTATTCACACTTCGTTTCAGAGATAGCATAAATCTGAAGACAAATCATTGAGATTTTTTTAGCCCAATGTTTTCTCTTTTGCTTTTTTTTCTGTATTAGTCCATAGATAGCATAATAGCACAAGAGCCCTACGTGCAACCTTAATTTGACTACAGCGCTCCATGGTGCACCTGCCAGGAATCCTAAGCTGTTGGATAGGTGTGGATACGGGATTCACATCAAGGTTTTAAATCTCGGGGTACAGCTATTGCTATAGTTCTTTTGAGGCAGATCATGGTATTTGTGTCCATATATACAATTTAGTGGCTACAGCCTCATCATTTAGCTCCGCTATTAATTGTTTGAGAGGCCATCGCATAGATGATAGAACTGGAGTTTAAATCATTGATTCACATATGACCATCAGTTGTGGCTAGAGGCTGGAACATGCATGGGTCAGTCTTCAAATGCTTCCTAGCTCTAGGACATAGGGTATGCTCAGTCGTCAGATCCTGAGTCCAGTCTAAAGGATTCTTTGGGTTGGACCCAGTCACAGGTGTATCTGTTATCAGATTGCCCTTCACAAGCCTCACTATTCAACTAGTGAGCTTGTGCCTCTATAAAATGCTTAAAAAAAACATAATTAACTCAACCATTTAAGCTACTCATATAATTTGCACATCACAAAATGCTATAAGCATAAAAAAAACTCAATCTGCAGCGGTAAGACCGCCCCCACGGCATTGTGCTAAGAAGAAGACCTTCTCATGCAGGTCGAGAAAACCCTCAAACCCCTGCCCCACCTATACACAGACCTATGCGCGTGGTACAGATGAGGGCATTCTTTTCGCCTCCTGTCCAGCAAAACGCGCCCCGTGGGGCTCGAACCCGGACGGCTAGTGTGCAACGCAGCTCCTGCTAGTCAGTGAGGACTTCTTATGTTCACCGTATTTTCATTGAGTATAGTATTACATTCAGATATAATTGTACCTTCCTTTGAATACATGCAGAATAAAATCTTTTTGGATATATACAAAGCTGATCGTAGAGCAGAAGTTGACATTTATAATCTTCATGAGCAAGTGAGGAATAATGAAATTAAAGCGTCAAGGGAAGATGCTAAATCTCTGATTCAAACATATACAGGCAACACATCTTTAGTGGCTATCCTCATGGCGACAATTACCTTCGCTGCAGCTTTCACATTGCCAGGAGGATACAGCAGTGCGGCTGGAAGTGAGGGGCTCCCAATCATGGCCAGGAAGCTTGCGTTTCAAGCATTCTTAATCTTTGACACTTTAGCAATGTGCTCATCCCTATCTGTAGCCTTCATATGCGTCATAGCAAGGTGGAAGGATTTCGAGTTCTTGTTACACTATAGATTTTTCACAAAGAAGCTTTTGTGGTTTGCATACATGGCAACAACCCTAGCATTTGCAACTGGTTTATACACAGTTTTGGCAGATCGACTTCATTGGTTGGCCATTGCCATTTGCGTTCTATCTGCATTGCTGCCTATTCTTACGATGCTGATTGGCGAATGGCCCATCTTGGAGCTGAAAAATAGATACCGTAAGACACCATTCAACTCCGATTTCCTTGATATGGTCTGACCTCATGAACATGCCTGATTGGTTCGTGGGACAAAGATTTCCTTCTACTTTTCATTGTAACCACTCATAATTATTCGAGATTGCTCCCATGGTGTTTTAAGATTCTGTTATTTTTAACACAAACAGTTGTATATTTTCCTTTTTTTATCTTAGTTGGATTGCTGAAAATGCTGTAGTAAGGACCAGGCTGCGCACAGTAATGCAAAAGGTCTGTCTTCCCTCACAGAAAACAAATAAAAAAACAAATTTCAGCACATAGCTGGTTGATGCAATCAAATTGCCAGCTGTGTAAGTTTCAGCCCTGTGAATCAGCACTAGCAAGAGAATCAGATTAAGCACCTTCATTAAGACAACTGGGCTTTCTTGCAATTCAATATTGTATTATTGTTTAAGTTAGTTTTTCCAGACCTGAAAAGCAGAGCAACAAAACAAAGGAGCAAACTGCATGAAAATAGAAGATTACATCTGCATTTAGCCCAAGTTCTACCCCACTTAACAGGAATCTCGTCCCGAGATTCGGAGAGACTAGGGAGAAATATAAAGTTGATTTGCAAGTCTTCACTCTTCCTTCATCAACTCCTATCCAATGATGATGCCACAGGCTCAAAACCAACTTTGTAAAGGTGTCCTTTAGGCCCTTACGATCCTCGTAGATGGTTCCAACAGGTTACCACTCTGAGAAAGGATACCTGCGCTCGATAGTGACTTTGCAATCATGTAGATAGCTGATGCTTCCAGGTGACGAAATAGAACATATAAATCCTCCATCTTGAATCGTCTTTAGTTCGGCAAACCCCCTTAAGAAGAGATCAACTAGAGAACACCAAAGGATAACTTGCATTTGTTTCTGAGTGATAACTACCATTATGTCCTTTTGTCATCCCAAAGAGATTCAAGAGCATATGCAAGAACAAGTAATCTGTACTTCCTCACGAGCAGAAAAACAGCAGTGCAGAAATACAGTTATAACTCGAGTTCTGTGAATCTGATGATATCGTAGCTTATACCGTTGGAAAGCTTATCAAATTTACTACAACTTTCTTATAGAACACTTCTCCAGATTCTGCAGTTAAGGTAGTCGAAAACTGTGCACAACAGAAACTATTCCAGGTTGCTGACAGCACAGATGCGTCGCCTTGTGATTTTCATAACTCCCAAACCATAATAGCTATCAGGGTGATTCTTACAGCCAGAGAAAGATATTGAAGTCTACTATTTTCCAGAATTTATCTATGATTTTTAGAGATATAAGCTAAGGAAGACAGACTGTTTTGACAAGATAGGATAAGGTAGAAACGAGATTCAAAGAGACTAGAGAGATAGATAACACTAATCTTCAAGTCTTCATGCTTCTTTGATTTGTGTTCATAAGATACAAGACATGGATCGAGGATAGCCAAAAGATGACAAGAAAGATAAAGTTTGATCTTTAGTTCTTCGTGCCTCATTGCTTGAGATATTCAGGAATTGTTGTTGTTGACAGCAGATGCTACCCCACTTAACAAAGATCTTGTTTCACCTGGCGACGTCATTGAAGGCAAAACTTTCTCTAAGGCTTGCTACTATTGATGAGTCCTTCATGTGTTGATCCTCCATTAAGATGAGATAAATAAGGTAGCATGACAACCAAGGGTAGGCAAGGACGATAGAGGAAAAAGACAACAAGAATTAGGATTGATCAAAGATTTGGTAGGTCAAGAGAGGATACTACCCCACTTTAACATAAATTGAGCTAATTCTCAAGACAAAACCTTCCGGGCCACCTTCAAAACACGGGAATAAAGGACAACACACAATCAACCCATCAAGCAATACAAGCACACAACACAATCATCGATACTACACGTGCTTCTTCAACAATGGTGGTCACGCTATTGGCACATTGGAGATGATGAAAGGCCATCGAACTTTTGAACAAGGTGAGATCAGAAAACTTTTGGTAAAAACATCACAACTTAAAACCAAGGGAGTAGGAAATAATAGCTCAAAGGAAGCTATCAAGGAGCGGATACAATAGGACAAGGAAGAGGAAATAGTCAAAATCAATGAGTCAAGGGATGGCAACAATAGTTTTATAGTAAAATGAGTTTTAGAATACATCCAGTGCTACTTGGCATACGTCCTATAGTCAACACCGCTCTGATACCACTCTGTCACACCTGGTTTTCTAAAGAACAAAACTAGGCTAATCATATGTGTGCCCAGGAAGTCCACATATATGTCAGAATAAAAAGTATCAGAAACAATGTTATTATATAACGTATACATAGCTATATTAACACTTACATCAGAGTATCGCGGAACGGTGACTAAACTTCAAGCTCCATTCTTCTCAGGGACGGCTGACTGGTGGCTCCGTATGCCAAACACTTTTGAAAAACTTCTGAAAACTCCACTACTGTCACACCCATTTAACGACCAAATGGAATGCATACCCTTATGTGTGCCCAGAGATCAATCACACATAAGTTCACAAATTATAACGGAAGTATCATCACAAATGTTATTACATCACGATATTTAACACATAGTCTTAACACAAATGTAGCGGAAGTAAAAATAATAAACTCTCGTGGTAGCTCCAGTCACAGGTACATTGACTGGTTGACAGCAAGTCTAGTAATCTTCAGGGAAGTAGGCGTAGTAGTCACTATTACCACCATCTGTTATCCATCCGGGATTTTTATCCACGTAAGAAAAATAAACAAGCGTAAGTACATCTCGTACTCAACAAGTGTAACATGGGGTTCATGAGGCTCAAAAAGGCATAACATTGGTTTATCAGCATGTAGCTTTTAGTTAGCATGATTTTAGCATATCAATAGCATCAAAATGTCTCAATGTAAACAATAAACATATGATCCATGTGAAATGATTGATAAATAGCAAAAGCATAACCATTAACAATTATCAACTATTCCATAAGGGTCCAAGGCCACTCTGACCGTGAACACGGCTGTTATAACAGTTTTACACTCTGCAGAGGTTGTACACTTTCACTGTGAGTCGTGTTACCCAAATGCCCGGGTTAATTACTCCCATAACACTACCAAGGTGAGCAGGCAGGGTAAACACTATGAAGTCTTTCGAAGGTTTGTCTAACAAGTTAGGGCCATTAGATTCACTCAGCAAATAGATGTAGAGCCCCCCTTCCAAATAGCACAATAACCCGCAGCCTATACACATAAGGACAGAGGCCGCACTATACCCGATTCGTCAAGCCATTCTTACGCCAAAAAGGTTACCTCTAACAAGCTAGAAAAGGTCCTTCTATATGACTAAAGCCAGAGCCATATAGCCCCCATAGTTGTACTATAAATCTCGGATTGTCGCTTATAGATGAGTCCTTATGGAGAGCAATTAGAGCATCAAAAGTAACCCCCATGCTCTAATCCCCTTTAAACATTAATCAAAATCATCTTTTAATGTTTGTTGCATATTCCTCTAATCAATTTACATGATCATAGTCCATGTTTAAGCACTAGCCATACTACTCAATGCATGGTAATAGGTATCAAGGTGTAGGATCAATCACTAAGTCATCCTTAACAAGGAATAAATGCATAATGATATTATTTGCATAATGTGAATAGGACAACAAGGATAATCCCATGCTATACTTGCCTTGCTCAAACTGGTCCTGAAGATCTTGCTCGTAGAAAGGCTCTTGATCCCCAACGAATTGCTCACCGTCTATACTCGATCAATCAACAGCAACAACACACATCTAGAAGCAATCATGCATAAACAAACAAGACTATAATTAGAACAGTACACCATCAGTAAGAAAATAAAATAAAAAGTCTTTAAAATGAATCTACGACTCGCTATGATCACACAGACGCAAAGATCACGAAAAACGGAGCTAAAACGACAAAGTTATGAATTTACGAAGATTTCCTATAGAAAAATAAATACTTTAATAAAAAGTCAAAAATAAATTAATCCAAACCTACTGTACAGTTCTATAGTCACGTAGAGCTCGCAAATATGAATCTAACGCAATTTGAATGAACCAAATCGGAGTTAAAATTGTAAATATCAGAAAGCGTATTTTTCATTTTCCGAAACGAATTACGTTTTCAACCGATCAAAGCGTATTCTGAGTTTTACGTTTTAGGACCGCGGGTTCTATATATGAAAGACTCAGGGTCTCTTTTACAAATTTACAAGCGAACCGTTATCTTCTATTTACATCCGTCGGATTCAAGATCAACGGCCCGGATTAGATCGGGGAGAGAGAGGAAAAGAAACCGGCGGCGCTCCGGCCGATTCCCGGCCGCCGGCGAGCCTCCACAGCGGCGCCATCACTGGAGAAAGCTAAAACACGGCTCCGGCCACCAAACGAAGAGAGGAGAACACCGGGAGGTCGAGAAGCTCACGGCGAACTCACCCCGCGTGAAGATAGGGCCGGGGGATGATCGGAAGGCGGCGGCTAGCTCACGGTGGCGGCTATGGCGGCGGTGGCGCTTGCGGTGGCTCGACGAGACGACTAGAGCGGCTCCAAAAGGACGGGTTGGAGGCGGAATAGTGCGAGGGTCCCGTTTTATAGCCCGTAGGCGTCGGCATACAAGGAAAGTGCGGAGATTTGCGGCGGATTCGGATCACCGAATCGGTGAAGGAGAAGGCGGTGTTCGGCCAGAGGAAGAAGAAAGGAAAGGGAGTTGCGTCGCTGACCGGTGGGACCGACTCGTCAGCGGCTCAGGGCGGGAGATAGCCGCGCACGCGCGAAGCTGGGCCGACAGGCCGTGCCTGGGCTCGGCCCAGGGAACCGAGGCGGGCGCGGGAGAAGACGGGCCGCGCGCGGGGAAGCAGGCCGAGCTGTGGGCTGCGGTAGGAGAAGCGGCCCGAGCAGAAAGAATTCCTTTTCTTTTTCTTTTCCTAATTTTTCAAAGCCATTTTTCAAAAGATTTTTAAATCCAATTTGAATTTGATTTAAACCACTCATCACAAAACCCCAAATGCAGCAGCATGAATGCTCAATCATGTTCCTACTCTTATATTAAATTTTAAATTTATAAAAATTATTATTATTCTAAATTTGCATGCTCACAAAATTATATATAAAAATCATATTTTCCTATTTTTCTTCTTTCAAAAATTTTAGGGTGTTACAATTCTACCCCCTTAAGATGAATCTCGTCCCGAGATTCGACCGATGCTTACTCAAACAATTGCGGGTAGGTTTTTCTCAAATCCTCTTCTCGCTCCCAAGTAGCCTCTTCTGCTGTGTACCGATTCCACTGTACTTTACACATTTTGATTGTTCGACTTCTCGTGACTCTGTCAACAGTCTCCAAAATTTTAACCGGGAACTCTTCATATGTAAGATCCTCCTTAACAGTGAGCTCCTCTAACGGAATCTGTTCCTCTGGTACTCGCAAACATTTCTTTAGTTGAGACACATGGAACACATCATGTACATCTGCCAAACTCTCGGGTAATTCCAATTGATATGCCACTTCACCACGTCTCTCTATAATCTTGAAAGGTCCAATATATCTTGGTGCCAATTTACCCTTCATGTTAAATCTCTTCACACTTCTCATGGGAGACACTTTTAAGTAAACATAATCCCCTACCTCAAAAGTCAACTCTCTTCTACGAGTATCAGCATAACTTTTCTGTCGGAACTGTGCTATTTTTAGATTATCTCTAATCATTCTCACTTTCTTTTCAGCATCCTTTAGTACATCAGGCCCAAACACTTGACTCTCCCCTGTCTGATTCCAGAACAACAGGGTCCTACACTTTCGTCCATACAGAGCCTCAAACGGTGCCATTTGAAGACTCTTCTGATAACTATTATTATAAGAGAACTCTGCATAAGGCAGGCTCTTATCCCAGCTAGTACCATATTGTAAAGCATAAGCTCTCAACATATCTTCCAATATCTGATTAATTCTCTCTGTTTGACCATCTGTCTGGGGATGATAAGCTGTACTAAAGTTTAGTTTAGTTCCCAACGATTCATGTATCTTTTGCCAATAATGAGATGTAAACTGAGTACCTCGATTAGACACAATCTTCCTAGGAACTCCATATAGACTCACTATTCTTTCCATATACAACTCTGCCAACTTCGCACTGCTATATGTAGTCCTCACTAGCAAAAAATGAGCGACCTTAGTCAGACGATCCACTATCACCCAAATTGAATCATATCCTCTCTAAGTCCGTGGCAACCCAACTATAAAGTCCATACCAACCTCTTCCCATTTCCACTCGGGTATCTGCATAGGCTGTAACAATCCTGCAGGTCTCTGATGTTCAGCTTTCACCCTTTGACAAGTGTCACACAAGGCAACATACTTAGCAACATCTCTCTTTAAACCATACCACCAATATTTCTCTTTCAGATCCAAATACATCTTAGTACTCCCTGGATGTATGGAATAAGCTGACTCATGAGCTTCACGCAGAATTGCCCTTCTAATATCCTTATCCTCAGGCACACACAGCCTTTTTCCAAACCATAGCGTACCATTATCATCCTTACGAAATCCTGGAGATTTACCCTTCGCTATGTTTTCAGCTATCTCTCTCAACTTTTCATCTTTCAGCTGACCCATGCGGATTTCTTGCTCCAAAGTAGGCTCTAGTACTAATTCCACTGCATTGGTAGTAAATCCTAAGTTCAGATGCTTGCACTCAGCACACAATTCTTTTGGCATAGGCATTACTTGTATTTCATTTGCATAGCTTTTCCTACTAAGAGCATCAGCAACAACGTTGGCCTTTCCTGGGTGATAATGCACCTCTAGATCATAGTCTTTTATCAACTCCAACCATCTACGCTGCCTCAAGTTCAGATCTGTTTGAGTGAAGATATACTTTAGACTCTTGTGATCAGTATATATATCACTCTTGTATCCAATCAAATAATGTCTCCATATCTTTAATGCATGAACCACTGCAGCTAATTCTAAATCATGAGTAGGGTAATTCAACTCATGCTTCCTCAACTGCCTTGATGCATACGCCACAACTCTACATTCTTGCATAAGAACACATCCCAAACCTAATCGAGATGCATCACAATAGATAGAGAAAGGTTTATTCAGATCTGGCAAAACTAAGACGGGTGCAGTAGTCAATCTTTTCTTTAATTCCTCAAAATTAGCCTGGCACTTCTCGGACCACACAAACTTGGCATTCTTCTCCAACAATGCAGTCATTGGTTTTGCAAGCTTTGAAAACCCCTCTATAAATCTCCTATAATAGCCAGCCAATCCCAAGAAGCTACGGATCTCACTTACATTGATGGGTGGCTGCCAGTTCAATACATCTTTCACCTTGCCAGGATCTACTGATATTCCTCCATTTGAGACAATGTGACCCAGAAAAGAAACTTCCTTCAACCAAAACTCACATTTACTCCTTTTTGCATATAGTTGGTGTTCTCTGAGCTTTTGTAAGACCAACCTCAAATGTTCAGCATGTTCTTCCTCAGTCTTGGAAAATACTAGAATATCATCAATGAATACCACTACAAACTTGTCCAGATATTCCATGAACACCTTATTCATTAAGTACATGAAGTATGCAGGGGCATTAGTCAAACCAAAAGACATCACTGTATACTCATATAACCCGTACCGGGTGGTAAAAGCTGTCTTTGGTATATCCCTGGCACGAATCTTCAATTGATGATATCCAGAGCGAAGATCAATCTTGGAGAATACACAAGCTCCTCTCAACTGATCAAACATGTCATCAATTCTAGGCAATGGATACTTATTCTTGATAGTAACCTCATTAAGAGACCGATAATCTACACACATCCTCTGAGTTCCATCTTTCTTATCCACAAAAATCACTGGTGCTCCCCACGGTGAAGAACTAGGACGAATAAAACCCTTATCCTGCAACTCCTTAATTTGTTTCTTAAGTTTTTCTAATTCATTTACTCCCATTCTATATGGACGCTTAGCTATAGGTGCAGTTCCAGGTAATAATTCAATAATAAATTCAATGTCCGGTCTGGTGGCATACCTAGCAATTCCTCAGGAAACACATCGGGAAACTCCTCCACAACTGGATCTTCCTGGTTGGCACCGTCATTGAGCTGGTTCACTGTAGCGGTCTCCTGTTTCTGCACTTTTACCTCAACCTTGATTCTATCACCCTTTGGTGTTGTCAGTACAACTGATTTACCCTTGCACTGAATCTCTGCTTGTTGTTGCATCATCCAATCCATTCCCAATATAAGATCAATCCCAGCTGTTCTCAATAGTATAGGACTAACTGTAAACTCTACCCCCCTTAAGTTGAGACTAATCGGAAGACAGCGATAAGATGCTGGCATGCTTCCACCAGGTGAGTTTACTAAGATAGGGTTCTTCATGGCACACAAATGGATTCTATGTATTCTAACAAATGATTGTGATATGAAAGAATGTGATGCTCCAGAATCAAAAAGAACAGTGGCGGGAGTAGAGTGGACACCGAACGTACCAAGCATAACTTCTGGCTCCTCCACTGTGGTTTCCTAGGACAAGTGATTCACCCTTCCAGAGTTAGGTGCTGGCTTCTGGTGGCTGCTCTGTCTCTAGGGAGTCGCTGGTTGGGCTTCTCAGGGCAATTGTTGGACAAGTGACCTTCTTTCCCACATCAGAAACACCTGTTGGGGGTATTGGGAGCACTAGTCTTCGTGGGAGTGTTGTTGAAAGGACCCTGACGCTGTGCTTGATTCCCATTCTGCTGCGGAGGACGTTGGTTGCTATTCTGCGGCTGGAATAGGGGACGTTGCGGGAACTGTCCACGGAAAGGGGCCTGACCACGATTCCACTGTCCAGAAGGAGGCCTCTGCTGATTAGTCTGCTGAAAGCCAGTACGTGGACGGGTGTTGCTACCGGAGGCTTGTCCCTGTAACCTTTTCCTCTTTGCATCCATTTCCTTGCGCTTGTTATCCACCATGATAGCACGGTTCACAAGCGTCTGAAAGTTAGGGTAGGTATTGGACATCAACTACAACTGTAGTCCATCATATAATCCCTTCAAGAAGCGACGCTGCTTATCATTGTCATTGGCCACCTCATGTGGAGCATATCGTGACAATTGAGCAAACTTGTCATGGTACTCAGCTACAGTCATTGACCCTTGGGTCAGGTTCCTGAATTCTTCCACCTTCAACTCTATCATTCCTTCAGGTATATGGTAAGCCCTGAAGTTCTCTCTAAACTCCTGCCAGGTGACTGCAGGAGCATTGGCAGGACGACCATACTCATATGACTCCCACCAATCCTGAGCTTCTCCCTGAAGTTGTCCAGAAGCGAACAGCATCTTCTGTCGGTCATCACATTGTGCAATATTGAGTTGTTTCTCCACAGCACGAAGCCAATCATCGGCTTCCAAAGGATCAGCAGCATGTGTGAACACTGGGGGGCGACCCTTCAAAAATTCACCACGCTTATCACGTGGTTGAGCCCCAGCAACTGGCTGATTTTGCTGATTCTGCACCAGTTGTTGCATCAACTGCGTTTGCACTGCCAACAGTTGCTCGATGGTTGGTGGCGGTGGTGGTGGTGGATTCGGGGGAATGTTTCCACGACCCCTGCCTCTTCCTCTTCCGGCCATCTACCACCCATAAACATGCAAACTTTAAGAATTCCATGTTATCAACCACTTATAAGATAAAGAATGAGATCTGAAAGTTTTCTCGACTAGTAGCAATATTGACAGCTCAGTATTTCAATCATATCTCGAGCTACAGAAGTCCAAAAGAGGCGTGCTTTATATGGTTGGAAAGCTTATGAAATTATCCACAATTTCTATTCAGACCTCAAGATCAGATTCTGTCGTTAAGTCTATGAAAAATAAGGCGTAACAGAAACTGTTCCCGATTCTAGACTGTGCAGAAACTTTAACTTGTGAATTCCAGTGGCATTTGAAAGATTCTTAAGTCTAGTTTCTCTCATAAAAATTCCATAAATATTGCACGAACCGTTTTTAAACTATAGCAGAAACATTGCTGACTGCTCCCAAAAACAGCAAGGACAGAAACGTGATAATACCAAACCCAACTATTATTCCCTTGACTATTAAACTTATTATTCTTAAGAATGGAACTTGTAGACATGCCTACAAGTCCCAACACTCAAAAAAAGATCCAACTCACACATAAGCATAATAATAAAGCAACTAGCACACCAAGGTTCAAACCACACGACAGACTTGACTGACTCAACTGACGTTACTAAGAACGTTCTTATTACATAAAGGACTCCTACTTCCTAAGGAAGTGGCTCATGCTCTAATGTCTCATAAATCTTGGGCATGCCTTGGTTTGCTCGAATTTCATCAATGGTTGCCTGGCACCTCTTGATAGTCTTCCCTTGTGCCTTCACCATCTCTTCTAACTGCAGCTTCCTATCCATCATATCATAGACAAGGTTCACCATCACCTGAGGTAGTGGCTCTAGCTGCACTGGATCTGTCATAGCCCATCCAAGGTCGGGGTGTGCACGAGGAAAGTAGCGATGAATGTCATGCTTCATAAGGTTAAAGCGAAGATAGCGGAGACCCATACATGCTTCAAAAGCAGCATCTTCAATGCTATCCTCTATAGTAGGTCGATGACCCATGTGAGAGAACATCCTGTCCAGCTGGTACGCCCCCTTGTCTTGTTTATGTGTAAAGATGCTTGCCCTTGCCTTCCAGTACGTATCCTCCAGTGGATGAGTGTACTCCCAGCAGACGTACTCCACAGCTGGATGCCAATCAGCGAAGTAAGCAGTGAGCATCCCCACCAGGCGAAGATGAGAGACAGCATTCCCTCCATTCCCGTGGTAGATCCTCACAGTCCACCCCATTGGAGGAGGTGGCATATCTCCAAGAGCTTCATGATGTGGTGGAGACGGGGGTTGTCCTCCTCCATTAGCTTCCCCTTCATCATCTTCAACCTCGATGATCTCTGGATCTTCTTCAGGCTCAGGCTCTTCCTGGGGAGGTGCTGGTGCTTGGACTGGTGCTTCAGGGGCCTGCTCCTGTTCCTGGGCTTCTGGCTCTTGTGGCTCTTCAGTTGCAAGCAGGGCACGAGGTGGGTAGTATCCTCCAGAGCTGATGCGGGCAGTCTTACGGTCTCGGGCCATCTATAGAATTTTTAGATGAAGTTAGAATAGAGGCAAAATTTCATAATAGAATGAGACATAAGAAGCATAAAATTTATCAAATAACAAGAGCAAGATAGTGAGCATAAAAATAGTGTAAAGATGATACTAAATCGACCATTTCTAGCTAGGCTTGCGTCCTACAGTCAACAAGAGCTCTGATACCAATTTGTCATACCCATTTAACGACCAAATGGAATGCATACCCTTATGTGTGCCCAGAGATCAATCACACATAAGTTCACAAATTATAATGGAAGTATCATCACAAATGTTATTACATCACGAAATTTAACACATAGTCTTAACACAAATGTAGCGGAAGTAAACATAATAAACTCTTGTGGTAGCTCCAGTCACAGGTACATTGACTGGTTGACAGCAAGTCTAGTAATCTTCAGGGAAGTAGGCGTAGTAGTCACTATTACCACCATCTGTTACCCATCTGGGATTTTTATCCAAGTAAGAAAAATAAACAAGCGTAAGTACATCTCGTACTCAACAAGTGTAACATGGGGTTCATGAGGCTCAAAAAGGCATAACATTGGTTTATCAGTATGTAGCTTTTAGTTAGCATGATTTTAGCATATCAATAGCATCAAAATGTCTCAATGTAAACAATAAACATATGATCCATGTGAAATGATTGATAAATAGCAAAAACATAACCATTAACAATTATCAACTATTCCATAAGGGTCCAAGGCCACTCGTGACCATGAACATGGCTGTTATAACAGTTTTACACTCTGCAGAGGTTGTACACTTTCACCGTAAGTCGTGTTACCCAAATGCCCGGGTTAATTACTCCCAAAACAGTACCAAGGTGAGCAGGCAGGGTAAACACTATGAAGTCTTTCGAAGGTTCGTCTAACAAGTTAGGGCCATTAGATTCACTCGGCAAACAGATGTAGAGCCCCCCTTCCAAATGGCACAATAACCCGCAGCCTATACACATAAGGACAGAGGCCGCACTATACCCGATTCGTCAAGCCATTCTTACGCCAAAAAGGTTACCTATAACAAGCTAGAAAAGGTCCTTCTATATGACTAAAGCCAGAGCCATATAGCCCCCACAGTTGTACTGTAAATCCCGGATTGTCGCTTATAGATGAGTCCTTATGGAGAGCAATTAGAGCATCAAAAGTAACCCCCATGCTCTAATCCCCTTTAAACATTAATCAAAATCATCTTTTAATGTTTGTTGCATATTCCTCTAATCAATTTACATGATCATAGTCCATGTTTAAGCACTAGCCATTCTACTCAATGCATGGTAATAGGTATCAAGGTGTAGGATCAATCACTAAGTCATCCTTAACAAGGAATAAATGCATAATGATATTATTTGCATAATGTGAATAGGACAACAAGGATAATCCTATGCTATACTTGCCTTGCTCAAACTGGTCCTGAAGATCTTGCTCGTAGAAAGGCTCTTGATCCCCAACGAATTGCTCACCGTCTATACTCGATCAATCAACAGCAACAACACACATCTAGAAGCAATCATGCATAAACAAACAAGACTATAATTAGAACAGTACACCATCAGTAAGAAAATAAAATAAAAAGTCTTTAAATCGAATCTACGACTCGCTATGATCACACATACGCAAAGATCACGAAAAATGGAGCTAAAACGACAAAGTTATGAATTTACGAAGATTTCCTATAGAAAAATAAATACTTTAATAAAAACTCGAAAATAAATTAATCCAAACCTACTGTACAGTTCTATAGTCACATAGAGCTCACAAATATGAATCTAACGCAATTTGAATGAACCAAATCGTTGTTAAAATGGAGATTCTACGACTAAAACAAGTTGAGTGGCAAAACGGTAAATATCAGAAAGCGTATTTTTCATTTTCCGAAACGAATTACGTTTTCAACCGATCAAAGCGTATTCTGAGTTTTACGTTTTAGGACCGCGGGTTCTATATATGAAAGACTCAGGGTCTCTTTTACAAATTTACAAGCGAACCGTTATCTTCTATTTACATCCGTCGGATTCAAGATCAACGGCCCAGACTAGATCGGGGAGAGAGAGGAAAAGAAACCGGCGGCGCTCCGGCCGATTCCCGGCCACCGGCGAGCCTCCACGGCGGCGCCATCACTGGAGAAAGCTAAAACACGGCTCCGGCCACCAAACGAAGAGAGGAGAACACTGGGAGGTCGAGAAGCTCACGGCGAACTCACCCCGTGTGAAGATAGGGCCGGGGGATGATCGGAAGGCGGCGGCTAGCTCACGGTGGCGGCTATGGCGGCGGTGGCGCTTGCGGTGGCTCGACGAGACGACTAGAGCGGCTCCAAAAGGATGGGTTGGAGGTGGAATAGTGCGAGGGTCCTGTTTTATAGCCCGTAGGCGTCGGCATACAAGGAAAGTGCGGAGATTTGCGGCGGATTCGGATCACCGAATCGGTGAAGAAGGAGAAGGCGGTGTTTGGCCGGAGGAAGAAGAAAGGAAAGGGAGTTGCGTCGCTGACCGGTGGGACCAACTCATCAGCGGCTCAGGGCGGGAGACAGCCGCGCACGCGTGAAGCTGGGCTGACAGGCCGTGCCTGGGCTCGGCCCAGGGAACCGAGGCGGGCGCGGGAGAAGACGGGCCGGATTAGATCGGGGAGAGAGAGGAAAAGAAACCGGCGGCGCTCCGGCCGATTCCCGGCCGCCGGCGAGCCTCCACAGCGGCGCCATCACTGGAGAAAGCTAAAACACGGCTCCGGCCACCAAACGAAGAGAGGAGAACACCGGGAGGTCGAGAAGCTCACGGCGAACTCACCCCGCGTGAAGATAGGGCCGGGGGATGATCGGAAGGCGGCGGCTAGCTCACGGTGGCGGCTATGGCGGCGGTGGCGCTTGCGGTGGCTCGACGAGACGACTAGAGCGGCTCCAAAAGGACGGGTTGGAGGCGGAATAGTGCGAGGGTCCCGTTTTATAGCCCGTAGGCATCGGCATACAAGGAAAGTGCGGAGATTTGCGGCGGATTCGGATCACCGAATCGGTGAAGGAGAAGGCGGTGTTCGGCCAGAGGAAGAAGAAAGGAAAGGGAGTTGCGTCGCTGACCGGTGGGACCGACTCGTCAGCGGCTCAGGGCGGGAGATAGCCGCGCACGCGCGAAGCTGGGCCGACAGGCCGTGCCTGGGCTCGGCCCAGGGAACCGAGGCGGGCGCGGGAGAAGACGGGCCGCGCGCGGGGAAGCAGGCCGAGCTGTGGGCTGCGGTAGGAGAAGCGGCCCGAGCAGAAAGAATTCCTTTTCTTTTTCTTTTCCTAATTTTTCAAAGCCATTTTTCAAAAGATTTTTAAATCCAATTTGAATTTGATTTAAACCACTCATCACAAAACCCCAAATGCAGCAGCATGAATGCTCAATCATGTTCCTACTCTTATGTTAAATTTTAAATTTATAAAAATTATTATTATTCTAAATTTGCATGCTCACAAAATTATATATAAAAATCATATTTTTCTATTTTTCTTCTTTCAAAAATTTTAGGGTGTTACAACTACCTCTTTATCCTTCTTCTGAGCAGCACCTCACTACACACTGAGGTGTGGGAGAAATAGCAAGGGTGAGTCCATGTCGAACTCAACAAGTACAACACATGGTTCATGAGGCTCAAAAGGCTAGACACTGTTTGACTCCATTTAGCTTTTATTCATCATGTAATTAGCAATTGAGTAGCATCAAAGTAAACCAAATCTCATTAATGAACCAATGATCAATTGTAATAAGGATAATGAATAGCATTAACATGAGCATAATAGTAACAATAATAATTAAGCATGATATAACAATGGTGATCAGCTATTCTGTAAGAATCCCCAAGGCCGCTCATATCCGTGAGCACGGCTAGTATACCAGTTTATTAAACTCTGCGCAGAGGTGTACACTTTCACTTGAGTCATGACTTCCAAATGCGTGGGTTTGCAAGGCCCAAAACATCGGAAACCATATAAAGCCATTCAAAAGTTTGTCTAACAAGTTAGGGCCATTAGATTCACTCGGCAGGCAGATGTAGGAACCCCTCTTTTCAAATGGTACAATTCCTTCTCGGCTATACTCATAGACTAGAGGCTGTCCTACACCCAACGTGTCAAGACATTCTTACGCCATTGCTTTGACTACTAATTAATCCTCTCTCCTCCACGGAATCCTGATGTAATGGCAGATTCAGCTAGGGCCACCCTCTCTCCTCGAGACCGGGATTGAAGTCAATCAATTGGTTGTCCTACAGATCCGGACTCCTTTTGGTTGGATTTCAATGCGATTCTTTTTCCTAGAACTTCCACTACAGCAGAGAAGGACATCACTGGCGGTTCAAAACCCCCCTTCACTGGCGGATTTTGAACCGCCATAACCAACTCGGCAATGATGAGCTGATCACATCACTGCCGGTTATGCCAAACCAGCAGTGATAGCTCATGTATCACTGCCGGTTCGTGTTATAAACCGGCAGTGATACTTGAGCCATCACTGCCGGTTGTTTTAACCAACCGGTTGTGTAGATTATATTATCACTGCCGGTTTTCTTTGAACCGGTAGTGATATACTTTTCACAATTTGCATTTTAATAATTGTTTTATTTTCATTTCGAGGGGAGGTGGCGGGGTGGGAGGTCGGGGAGGTGGAGGTGGTTGCTATCGATCAATTTGATATCGATGTGAAGGTGATTGTTGATCAGCGACAATACAAACCCATCAACATTTATATTACAAAAGTTTCAAAAAAAACTTTAAGTATCGAATTAAGAGTCACATTACAATAGCCTATCAATGTGGTCTCTTCCGTATTGCGCCTTGTACTTCTTAGTCCTCGCAATGGAGAATGATCCTTTCTTGGTCAATATCTCGTCCATCACAAACCTTGCTATCTCCTCTTGAATTCCTCTCATCTCAAAATCTAGCAACTGGTTGTGATTGTTTGCTTTGCGCTGTAATTGAAGCAAGATGATATTGAGATGCACAAACGTAAGACAAAACAATAGAAATGGGATGCCTACGTACCATGTCATCTCCCTTATTTGTTTTTGCGCCAAAGTATTTTAGCATTGCCCACATCACATAGAACCCGCATTCATTGTTCCCCATCGGTTGATCTAGGGTCTTGAGATCCTCCATATACTTTACACTGAATGGGGCACTCCATTGCTTTTGCATCTTGCTATCGAGATTTTTCCAATTAGGTAATGCCTTCATTCTATGTTACATTGTAAATGAAGTGTGAAGACCGAGGACATTACAATATCCTATATGATTAGAAAGTGTTGTGATATTGGGTTCACTTACTTATTCAGCACTTTGACTAGGGGGTCGATAAGAGAAAGTGGCTTTTTCTTTGAGTCCCACACCTCGATATGTGAATCTTGAAGATAGATATCTACGAGGATGAAATGGTTGCTGCAATCACAAAGTCCATGTTATTGAATGACATATCAAGAAAAGAAACACTAAAATAAGGGTCGAGAACACATACTCGTAGTTGTAGGGTAGGAGTACGTTTGTTTTGTTGTTTCTGAACATCCTTTCAAACTCAATCTTCAAACTTGTTGGTACATAGTCATCTTCACCAGGGGCGGTGCATGTTGTCTCATTTACAAATATGGGATCCAAGAAGTCTATATTGCTCAATTGCTTCTTTAGGCACCATTTTGCCATACACCTGCATAATAAACATATGATATATTCAAATGCAAATCACGTAGTTTATTATAACGTTGTGAGGGTAGGGTACTTACATAGACCATATCATCAAAATCTGCGTATCGAGCGAGTGCCGTTGGAAGAGCTGAAAGAGGTGTTCATAATAAATAATATGCACTGTTTCTTCAGGATGATTAAAAACCAGTCCGGGAGGGATGCAAACTTCAAAACCGACACAGTCTCCGTTGGCATGCAACTGTCGCATGTATGTTGGCAAATCTCTATACTCTTGTTCGGTGGCGACCAAAGGATTGCCTCTTGAATACTTGTATGCGACCGTGGCTTTTTTAAAATCTCTCGTTCCGTAATACAACTCTGTGGCCCTTGTTGATATTTGGTAACGCAATTAGGAAATGATCCGCAAGCGCATGGATATCGGTGAGCACTTCACCCGGGATGTTATCCAGAGTATCGTATTTATTTTTTTACCACTAGGAGAAAGTGTGCATCTGACTAACCAAATCTATTACTACTAACCTTTAGGCTACAACCACTGTGATTTGATGTGAGCGATGTATAGAGAAGACTGCAACTGCACTCTTGTTCTAACCTTGGTAAGGATGATCTACTGCTCTATTGGGGAGGCTCACGGAATCTAGACACCTCAAAGGATGTTCGACCCGCACCTATAAACCCTATCAATCCTGCTAACGGGATATGGAATACAAAGGTAGCTACGGAAATGTCACGTTCCTCGCTACTACCACGGTCCGGCTAGACAGGGGATATCTATGAGTATCCTAGCCCAAACACCACGTTTACGCTAGAGATGATTACTCTAAACTCTACGCGAAGAGATTAAAGTAAACTCATAAACCAAAGAACAATAAAACAAAGAACTTACTAGAATTTAGAAGTCGAAATACTGAAGAATCCTAGGAGCAAGCCTCGGGTTAGGAGAACTTGATCCCGCAGGTACAACCTCGAAGTAGTCACCGACAGGCCGGGCTTCCTTCGATCTATACCTCCACTCTATCTCTCTCAATCTAGAAGAACTAAGTCTAATCTCACATTGGATGCTAAGCCCTAATGAGGTGGGAACCCTAATGGAACCTCTCTCTCTGAATCCTCTCTGGAAAATATGAAAATAATGGACTTCGATTCTCCTCTCCAGGGGCCAGGGGTCCTGCTTATATAGTCCCTTCAAGTGAACCTGGGCCGTCGGATCAAACCGACATTAATCGCACGGTTTTCCTTGATCCTTTAGGTCGGTGGGGCATAATCCGCGAGACTCATCCTGATTGGTTGCAGACCTAGGGCGGGCGCCCCAGGGTCCAGGGCGGGCGCCCTGGTCCCGGGCCCGTTCGGCCTCCCGTTCGATCCCGTGGCTTCTGGAGTCTTCTAGATGATAGAAAATCGGTGAACACGTTAATATCTCTATGTAATTCCGACGTGTGGGCCTTTCCTTTGTATTTCCTGATAACCCCCTGCAGAAACAGATAAACAACAAAACTCGTGGAATTCTGTCAGATCAAACCCTAATTCTAGGTGTTGCTTGCATATAAGTCCTTTTCCTTATTTATTGGATAATTAAAATTGATACTTAAGAACTGTCAACAAACACCCCCATACTTAGGCTTTTACTCGTCCTCGAGAAAAGGATGGTTCAGAAAAATAACTGGGGTTGAAACATTGTAAAGCATTCTTTTTATACCTGCAGGGTGTTGTGAATGTCCACTGTGCACTGTAGTCAGGGAAATATATGGTTGAAGTAGAGATCCTTTCTTCTTCTCAACCCTGTCACTTGGAGTTTTTTATATATTTTTGAATAGAAAACTTAGCATACCTTTATCCTCATAGGGGCTCTCAGATCACTCATTTATCTTTTGTATATCTCACTGAGGCTGTTTTAATTTGTAGAAATTCTCAAGCCTACTTACTTTGCATATATTGCCTGGGTCAAAACGGGATCCGAGGAGAGGAATGCCATACTCTTAGATCAAAGACTTTGAAAATTAAAACTTGTCAACTCTTACTGGCATATTGCTTATTAGAGGGACCATGGGCTATCATTTTCTTTTTACCATATATATTTTTATCATCTCATTTTTTTCAGGTGGATACTAAGGTACCCCTAATTCTACTTTCGGACACTTGTCCATTTTTCTGCGAGGTTGTTGAGCACTTGCTCCTTTTTATTTCCTCGAAATATATTTTTGCATAGCCCATGCCTCTAATGCAATAATACTTCAGAAGAGTGAATCTTTCTGAATAAAAATGTCTTGATCTTGAGAGCATGATAAATCTCTCAACAAGGGTCTAACTCGTTTTGCACAAACTCAATACAAAGCAAATTAATATTTTTAGGTTTATCAGGCATATAAAATATTCAGGATGGTAGCTATATTTTTGAAGTTTTTGAAAAGAAAATCTCCAAGCGACAAAGATTTCAAGAATAAGATACTCATATTCTACCATCTCACATTCCACAATGACTTGAGTAACACATGGTTTTTAAAATGATTTTCAATAAATGCAGGTTTTCAGAAATATCACAGAGTGAGATTGATCATGATTAAAAATATTTTTGTCTTTTTAAATTATCATGTTAGGAACAATATTCTACACAGCCCAATATGTATTTGTATATATGTAAATAAAGCGTGCAGAGTATGTACCTGAATCGTGGAGTGGTGTAATCGAAGTGCATTTACCATGTCGGGGGGATTCCCCCATACTTGTTTCCTGCTTTCTTGCATAAAAATAAAGTGGAGATACACGAGGCATAATAATAATAATAATCTTTATTTGTCTTGAGGCATTTATTACACTGACTAATGAAGCAAACTAATCTAAACTGAATTGAATCTAATGATGAAGACTAAGACACACTGCCTCAAGGTCTAATCTGGATAGCTCAGTGTTGCTCTAAATCCCTGATCCTAGCAAGGGCATCAGAAAGGTCACGTTTAAGCGCGAGCACAGTAGTGTTCAGGTTGGAGACCTGCCTACTAAGGGAGCTAACTGTGGACTGAAGTTCCATAATATGTCTATTTGCTGTCCTGATGTCCTCATCCACATCTGCTATGGTCCTGCGGCGCTTCGGTGGTGTCTCAAACGAATTGAGAGCGTGCTTAGGAGCTTCTTTTGGTGGGATGAAGCGAACTTTTGCTGTCCTAACTCCTTCGAAGCGGGGCCTCTCCTTCTCCGTAGTGTAGTGGACGCTGCTGATCTCGCCGCTCCGGTTGGTCTTGACGCCTACAACCCGCTCAGTGGGTTTAGGTGGCAGGATTTTCGTGCCGGCTGGTACCTTGACGATGGGTTCTTGCTTGGACGACGGTCCCTTGAGAAGAAGGGGCTGCGGTGGTGCAGTAAGAACTGGTTGGGCGTAGTAGGATGAGATTGAGCTGCGTTGGTTTGATGGTGGGGCTGCTAGCTGTCGCTCTGTGTTGGCCGGGACGTAGGCGTCGGGGTCATCCTTGGGCTTGCGGTTGAGGTCGTAAGGGACGATCTCCCAGTTGCGGTGGGTCTTGTCGGCCATTGGAGAAGCAAGGAACTAGACAAGCTCTAATTGAGGAGGAGAGAAGGATTGAATGAATTGGTGTTGAAAGCTGACGTCAGGGGTCTGTTTATATAGGGGTCAAAAAGTGCCTCTAGGGTTTCCATAGATCCATCCCGCTGCCGGGCGTGCGTAACAACCCATTCGCGGAATTTTCTGGATAACCATAGATAAGAAAAGCACGTCGGAAGAGGCCGGGGCCGAGGGGACACCAGGGCAGGGTGCCCGCCCTCATCCTCAGGGCGCCCGCCCTGGGCCTGCCTCCTCTGCGGGCCCGCTTGCTCGAGCGTGTTTCTATAAGTATTTTTATCCCAAAAAATATATACGTGGCCCAAAAACGTCAGATTAAAAAGGTCAGGCTTTAATTCTCCATCGGAAGGTAAAAATGGATCACGTCTATTTCTTCTAATTCTTTATTGGGTTCTAAAAATAATTTAAGACGTTGACCATTTACCTTGAATAATGTACCTTCATCGTTTTGAAGTGTAATAGCTCCGTGGGATGATGAATTGACTACCTTGTATGGTCCTTCCCATTTACTCTGGAGTTTTCCATGCTCGAAAAGCTTCACCCTGGAATTAAAAAGTAATACCTTATCTCCGGGTGAGAACTCCTTCTTCTTGATCCTCTTGTCATGCCATCTTTTGACTCTTTCTTTGTAGATCTTCGAATTGTGATATGCTTTCTCTCGCCATTCTTCCAATTCTGATAGTTGCATTCTTCTATGATCTCCAGCAACATCTAGGTCCATATTCCATCTTCTTATGGCCCAGTGTGCTTTGAACTCTAGTTCAACAGGCAAGTGGCAAGTCTTCCCGTACACCAATTGGTATGGGGTCATTCCAATTGGGGTCTTGTATGCTGTCCGGTATGCCCAGAGTGCATCGGGTAACTTTTCCTTCCATGCTGTTCCCATCTCATTTACTGTTTTCTGAAGAATGTTCTTGATTTGCTTGTTGGAAGTCTCTGCTTGGCCACTTGTCTGAGGATGATATGGGGTAGCAACATTGTGACGGATTCCATGTTTTGCTAGATAATGCTCAAAGAGTTTGTCGATGAAGTGTGATCCCCCATCACTTATCACCACCCTAGGGACTCCAAATCTTGGAAATATAATCTCTTCAAACATCCTCTTTGAATTAATATTGTCAGCACGCTTGCAAGGTAGTGCTTCTACCCACTTGGAGACGTAGTCAACTGCCACCAAGATGAATTCACACTTCTTTGATGGAGGAAATGGACCCATGTAGTCTATTCCCCAAACATCAAAGAGCTCAATCTGAAGGTTGTTGGTGAGTGGCATAGCATCTCTTGTATTTATGTTTCCGTGCCTTTGACATGGCCCACATCTTCTGATATATTGCCTTGTGTCTTCATACATTGTAGGCCAATAGAATCCACATTGCCAGATCTTTGAATGTGTACGGAATGCTCCATAATGACCTCCGTATGGTGATAAATGGCATCTGTCGATGATCTTCCACCCTTCCTCAGTGATCACACACCTTCTGAGTAAGCCATCAGCGCATACTCGGAAGAGGTATGGCTCATCCCATATGTGTGAACGACTTTCTTGAATAAGCTTCTTCTTGTTCGCTCCTGGTGGTACATACCCTGAAACCATAAAATTAACAATATCTGCATACCAGGGGTCAGACCTATTGATTCCATAGAGCATGTCGTCCCGGAGTGAATCATTAATGGGTGTTTCCTGTGGATCCTTAAGTGCATTCTAGACAAGTGATCAGCAACAGAATTTTCTACTCCCTTTTTATCTTTTATTTCTAAGTCAAATTCTTGGAGTAACAAGATCCATCTAATTAGGCGAGGTTTAGCATCTTTTTTAGTGAGCAAATATTTTAATGCAGCATGATCAGTGTAAACAATTATTTTAGCTCTGACTAAGTAAGATCTAAATTTATCAATGGCAAAGACAACAGCCAGAAGCTCTTTTTCAGTGGTTGCATAATTAAGTTGAGCTCCTGTCAAAGTTTTACTGGCGTAAGCAATTGCATGATGCTTCTTGTCTTTTGTTTGCCCCAAAACTGCCCCCACAGCATAATCACTAGCATCACACATAATTTCAAAAGGCAATGACCAATCAGGGGGTTGAATGATTGGTGCAGAGATGAGTGCATTCTTTAATAATTCAAAAGCTTTTAAACATGCATCATCAAATTCGAAAGGAGCATCCTTGGCTAGCAAAAGAGTGAGTGGTCTAGCAATAAATGAAAAATCTTTTATGAATCTGCGATAAAAACCAGCATGGCCAAGAAAGCTTCGAATTCCTTTTATATTCACAGGTGGAGGTAGTTGTTCTATTACTTCAATTTTAGCTTTATCTACCTCAATACCTCTTTCAAACACTAGGTGTCCTAGCACTATTCCTTCCCTAACCATAAAATGACATTTTTCCTAGTTAAGGACTAAGTGCTTTTCTTTGCATCTTTGCAAAACCTTGTCTAAGTTTTCAAGACAATTATCAAAAGTTTTTCCATAAACAGAAAAATCATCCATGAAAACTTCCATAATCTCTTCAATCATATCAGAAAATATAGACATCATGCATCTTTGAAAAGAAGCTGGTGCATTACATAGCCCAAAAGACATTCTACGATAAGCATAAGTTCCGTATGGACAGGTAAAAGTGGTTTTGCTTTGATCATCAGGATGGATCGGGATCTGGTGGTACCCTGAATATCCATCTAAGAAACAGAAGAACGAATGGTTCGCTAACCGCTCTAACATCTCATCTATAAAAGGTAAAGGAAAGTGATCCTTTTTCGTGGCTTTATTCTGTTTTCTATAGTCAATGCACATCCGCCACCCTGTGACGGTGCGTTGCGGAATTAGCTCGTTCTTCTCATTTGTAACAACAGTCATGCCTCCCTTTTTAGGCACAACTTGAACAGGGCTCACCCACTCACTATGCGGCACAGGATATATAATCCCTGCATGTAGCAACTTTATAACTTCCTTTTTAACTACTTCTCTCATCGCGTTGTTGAGTCTACGTTGGGGTTCCCGAGAAGGTGAAACAGAAGGATCTGTCGGAATACGATGGGTGCAAATCATAGGACTGATTCCTGTAAGATCTTAGAGTGAGTAGCCAAAGACTGAGTGATGTTTTTTTTAAAACGGTCATTAATCGCAGAGTTTGTTCCTGAGTGAGTTTATTACTAATGATCACAGGAAACTCTGGATTATTGTTTAGGAAAGCATAGATAAGACCGGGTGGTAAAGTTTTAAGCTCTATTGGAGGTCTGGGTGTTTCTGCAAACTCATCTAAAGGTTCAGGTTCAGAAGGTTCAGCTTCCTCTTCTATGAAGAAAGGGGCTTCTTCTTCTAAGTCTGATTCATTTAAAGCTCTAGAGACGCAGCTTTTACCTCTTCCATAGGATCAAGCAAAAGAGATGACTCGATCTTATTATTCAAGGAGTGAGAAATTGTCATAGGGAATTTAAAATCCTTTCCAAAAGAAATGTGTAGCTTTTCAGTTTGACCTTCATAAAGGAGTCTTCTAAATGGTTGTCCTATCAACAGGTCGAAGTCCCATGTATCAAAGATATAAAAGTTCAAATGAATCATGGAGCCTTCTACCATAAAGGGTAGGACATTCACAATTCCAAGACTGGGGACCAATCGTCCCGAAGATTCCTTCATGAACTTTGTTGTGGGGGTTAAAATTAATCTTCCAAATAATTTAAGTGCAAAAGCTTCAGACATGATATTGATCCCCACAACAGGATTATAGAGAGCATCAAATTGATCAGAATCATAAGCACAGCGTATAGTGATAGGAGGTGTATCCAAACGGATCACTTCAGAGGAAAGCTCTGACTCCTCCAACCATTCGCTACTCATGACTGAGATAAGCTCTCTCAATTGATATTCACTTGGTAAACAAATGCTATAATGGCCGCTTTGGGGTTTGTCTATAGAATGGTAGTTTGAAATGTTTCCAAAATCGGCAAAAAGATCGGATTCTATATCCAGCATGAAATCAGGTGGTGGAATTTCTTCCTTTTGTGGCTCAAAACTTGGGATAGCTGAAGTAGGTGAAGAATTCGGCAGAGTGTCTACTTCAGCTTCGTAGGTTTCATCATGGAGGGTATTATCCATCTCAGCTTATAGGATTCTATCTAGGATCGCTCTAGCTTCATCAGTAGAGATACGAAAGAAAGAACCTCTAGACATTGTATGTAGCATTTGTTTATGATCTTTCTGAAGACCTCGAAAGAAATGAAAAATGAGAATAGAGTCTTCAATATTGAGTTTTGGACCAGATTCTAAAAGATCAGAAAAACGTTTCCAGGATTTTCCCAAAGTTTCATTTTCTTTTTGTTTAAAAGATAGAACTTCGAGTCAAAGGTCGGCGATACGTTCGAGGGAATAAAAATCTAAACAGAAGTTGGCTCGTAAGACTCCCCATTCACCTCGTTGTTGACTTACCTTCTGACTATACCATCGTCTAGCTTCTCCTCTTAAGGAAAAAGGAAAAAGCTTCCAACGTAAAGTCTTATCAGAAATGCCTTCAATGCAAAGACAATCGCATGTTTGCTCAAAATCTCTAATATGAAGGTAAGGATTTTTGTCTTCCTTTCCCGAAAAGGATAGGTTCTCAATCATGGCAATTAACCTCGAACTTAACCTATACTGGGATGTTTGGATAGGCTGTGATGACTCCCATGGTAAAAGGTCAGTTTCCGAAGGTGTTGCAAATTGATAGATTGATTTAGAATCTTGGTTTTCCATAAGGTAAGAATAAAGAATATAAAAAGATAAGGAATAAAAAGATAAAGAAAGATAAAAGTATAGGTACAAGCTAGTAGTAAGATTCAAGGTTATCTCAGCAAACCGTCTTTCTCCCCGGCAACGGCGCCAGAAATGCTTGTTGATATTTGGTAACGCAATTAGGAAATGATCCGCAAGCGCACGGACATCGGTGAGCACTTCACCCGGGATGTTATCCAGAGTATCATATTTATTTTTTTACCACTAGGAGAAAGCGTGCATCTGACTAACCAAATCTATTACTACTAACCTTTAGGCTACAACCACTGTGATTTGATGTGAGCGATGTATAGAGAAGACTGCAACTGCACTCTCGTTCTAACCTTGGTAAGGATGATCTACTGCTCTATTGGGGAGGCTCACGGAATCTAGACACCTCAAAGGATGTTCGACCCGCACCTATAAACCCTATCGATCCTGCTAACGGGATATGGAATACAAAGGTAGCTACGGAAATGTCACGTTCCTCGCTACTACCACGGTCCGGCTAGACAGGGGATATCTATGAGTATCCTAGCCCAAACACCACGTTTACGCTAGAGATGATTACTCTAAACTCTACGCGAAGAGATTAAAGTAAACTCATAAACCAAAGAACAATAAAACAAAGAACTTACTAGAATTTAGAAGTCGAAATACTGAAGAATCCTAGGAGCAAGCCTCGGGTTAGGAGAACTTGATCCCGCAGGTACAACCTCGAAGTAGTCACCGACAGGCCGGGCTTCCTTCGATCTATACCTCCACTCTATCTCTCTCAATCTAGAAAAACTAAGTCTAATCTCACATTGGATGCTAAGCCCTAATGAGGTGGGAACCCTAAGGGAACCTCTCTCTCTGAATCCTCTCTGGAAAATATGAAAATAATGGACTTCGATTCTCCTCTCCAGGGGCCAGGGGTCCTGCTTATATAGTCCCTTCAAGTGAACCTGGGCTGTCGGATCAAACCGACATTAATCGCACGGTTTTCCTTGATCCTTTAGGTCGGTGGGGCATAATCCGCGAGACTCATCCTGATTGGTTGCAGACCTAGGGCGGGCACCCCAGGGTCCAGGGCGGGCGCCCTGGTCCCGGGCCCGTTCGGCCTCCCGTTCGATCCCGTGGCTTCTGGAGTCTTCTAGATGATAGAAAATCGGTGAACACGTTAATATCTCTATGTAATTCCGACGTGTGGGCCTTTCCTTTGTATTTCCTGATAACCCCCTGCAGAAACAGATAAACAACAAAACTCGTGGAATTTTGTCAGATCAAACCCTAATTCTAGGTGTTGCTTGCATATAAGTCCTTTTCCTTATTTATTGGATAATTAAAATTGATACTTAAGAACCGTCAACAGCCCTCTCCATGGATATGCCCATGTTGTTGGCCAAGTTCTGTATCTCTAGCAATTCTTTGGTGTGTATTTCTCTAGCTCTGATTTGATTACTCTCTTTGTTGTGTTGCCTTTCAAATTCGGTCTGTTGTCTCCACTTAGGTAGATTGGCTATTCGATTAAAGAAGGCAACGGCGGCTTCCTTGCTTGGAGGCTCCACAGTCGGGTCCTTCATCTTACTCGTAATGCTAGCATCCACCTCCTTTTTACTTGTCTGGGGAGCATTACCAACCGAAACTGATGACCTCTTGTGTTGCGAGGTCGAACCTGATCGCACTTTGGATTTTCGCGGAGGAGGAGGAGGTGTCTTCTCCTTTGGCTGTGGAGGAGGTGGAGGAGGTAGAGGACGTGTTTTCTCCTTTGGCGGTGGAGGAGGTAGAGGAGGTGTTTTCTCCTTTGGCGGTGGAGGAGGTGTCTTCTCTTTCAAGGCAGGAGAGGGAGAATGAGGATCTTGCAGAGGAGAGAAACCTCTTGGCGGCGGCGATGCCGATGATTCACTGTCATCCTCATCATCCGAAGATGGCTGCTCATCCAGCTTGATGAAGCGTTTGCGCCAAGCCACATGAGTGCCCAAGTTGTGAACAAGACGCGACCTATCTTCCTCCACTGGGAAATCAATGTGTATCTTATTGTACTTCTTATCCAAGATCTTATCAATGCTGACCCTGGCATACCCGGGTGGCATTGGCTTGCCATGAATGATGCCGCCTCCTCTTGGAAATGCTTGTCCGACCGCCACCTTGTCTTTTGTCCACTGCTGACGGATGTACAACTTGACATTAATAGGTCCAGTGATGTTGTCCACTGGATGAGGAGCATTGACCTCTTCTTCGTCAAGCATAGGGGTTGAGCCGCAGCTACTGCGACCCTTGGGCACTGGGCTATTCAAAGTCAGGATAGGCTGCGGTTGTGTCGAACACATGGATTGCATAGCTGACATAACTCGTGCATCAACTTGAGCAGCTATCCGTGCTTCCATGCTATCTTCGATTTCCTTTCGAAACCTTTGGAGCTCTTCTTCTCTTTGCGTTCTAGCCCTCGCCCGGCTCCTATAGGATGAAGATTCACCTTCGAATGCTTTCACCCAAGGAACATTCCCGGCTCCTCTAGTGCGACCGGGGTGCTCCTTGTTTCCAAGTGCTTGTGTGCGCACGTCATTTTGTCTATCGGACTTGCGGTTACCTCTATTCACTTCCTCAGTTAAGGTTGAAATCCTCTGGAGGAGATTGCTGACGGGTTCACTACTGGCATTAAGGCTCCCGTCACTATTGTATTGTGCCCCCCTTGCGAGTAGGTAGTTTACTGATCTGGGCTGCCAATCGCTTGTCTGAGGCCTAACACCGCGCTGCTCTAGTTTCTGGACTTCCATTTCCCATTCCGGAATCTTCCTTACATAGCCACACGATCCTAGGCGATGAGGATCCTTTGCCTTAAGCGAGTTTGCTTTATTTCTTTCGCTTGATGCCTTGGCCTCTTCGGATAGCTTGTAAGCCTTGAACTCCTCCTAGAAGTCTCTCTGCTTGTTGTATTGACCTCCCTCAAAATTCGGTTCTTTGTCCTCCTTGATTAACTTGTACAAGGTTCCCTTGAAAGTCTTGAACGAGCGACCCATGATTTCCTTAGCCTTCTTCTTGACTGTCGCCTCGTCATAGTCATTAGGAAAAGTGAAATACCCTTTCAACTTGTTCCAAACTAGCTCCTTCTCACTTTCTGGAACCCTCCATGGGTCATCCTCACGACCAGTCCATTTCCTGTATTTGATCGGGATAAAGTCTCTTACAAGTGCCCCGATGACACTCTTGTATGGGCCTAATGCTTTAAGAGGCTCCACCGGCTCCCCTACTTGGTCGAACTCAGAGATGTGCCAATGTTTACTTGTTTGAGGAAGCTTTGTTGCACCACGCTTAGTCCTGCTGGTACCCTCACCACTTGGCTCTTACGGCGGAACCTGCTTCAAAATTCATAAATAAGTCCCCATCAAACTTATCTAGCGTGATTTCTTACTATCGCGTTATTAGGTATGACCTAAGTTATTACCTCGTCTCCTTGGTCTAGCTGCAGATAATGGCTAGGGCTCCAATCGTCCTGATTGTTACCACTACCATTAGTTGGATCCTGCAGCACTCCTGTCGCAATGCTCTCTGCTTATGGGGTATCAGTAGTTCGGCGACGGGTGGTGAATTGGCGATGACGAGTCATGTTTCTGGACACGCATTTCGACAGGCAATTAAAAAAATAGAAAGAGTCTAGAAAATAAGGGTATCCTTAGAATTGAACAAAACGACATCATTTTGGTTGGTGCTACTTGTATCACTTGCCATCATAATGGCAAATGTCCATCATCCTTCCCAGGCAAAACCTGTATCACTTGCACTCACATGATCCTTCTTGCTACTTGTATGTTCAAACAGTAATTATTATTAAAATTGAATTCTGCAACAAACCAAGCTAAGAACTCAAGTTCAGTAATAAAATAAGACCTAAATATATTCATCATTTTCTCTTGGTAAATACACACATTTCAATTATCAATTAGAACTGAACTTACATTCAGAATGAGAACTCCTTGATAGAAAATAAAAGTGAAGCACAGTGCATATGAAATACAGAGGAAAGCTATCAAAGTGCATTGGACATGCTCTACAGCTAGATTCAGATATAGATTCATCAATCGATGGGGAGGGCTGTTGGTTTTCATCACAAGCTATACAACAAAAACAAAAAAACACATTTCCATCACATCCAGCAAGCATCAGGGGAGAAACAGCATCTGGTCATGGACACAACACCTTATGGGCATTCTATCGAACACCTTATGGGCACTCACCGAGTAAGGGGTGGTGCGCTCAACAGCGACGTGGAGGAGCTCCTGACGGCGTCAATCGGCGTAGCTGTAGGGGACGGCGGCGTTGAGGAAGCGGTAGGGGACGGCGTCATGAAGGGCGGCGTCGGGCTGCGGCGTCGTGCAGTGCGCGTCGGGCGGCGGCGGCGTAAGTGCACTGGCCTTGGAGCGCGCTAGCACCTTATTTAACCCACGCATCACTGCCGGGTGGTTATTAGAACCGGCAGTGATGTCCCATATCACTGCCGGTTCTAATAACCACCCGGCAGTGATGTCCCATATCACTGCCGGGTGGTTATTAGAACCGGCAGTGATATGGGACATCACTGCCGGTTCTAATAACCACCCCGCAGTGATATGGGACATCACTGCCGGTTCTAATAACCACCCCGCAGTGATATGGGACATCACTGCCGGGTGGTTATTAGAACCGGCAGTGATATTGATTATTTTTAAACATTTTGGGTCCCCAATTGATCTCAAATGGAAAATTTGTAAACAACAAAGTTGTGGAACTCATGAATGTCTACAACTTTTATTTTAGTCATTTCTCAATTTGAGAAAGTTTTATTAGGCATGTCTCATAAAGTGCTCTGTCTCACACAAAGTTATGTCACTTTGTTGGAAACATGGCATCCGTTATATCAACAAAGTTCCAAAATAATAGTGGTAGAACTCATCAATCTCTACAACTCCATATGATCTCAAATTCGATGCAAATTACTAAAACAACATTTCATTAAGGATTACATAGTTTATGATATTCTAACTATGATGGCCTCATCGTGATCACTCCGGAGGTAAGCAGGTTCGTCACCCTCTTCAAGGATAGGTAGGGTAATGTCTGCCCCAAAAGGAGCCATTTCTTGATAACCTTTGTACTCTTCTTCGTCCGTCACTCCTTCAACACCGACAATCTTCCTTTTGCCTTGCATGACTACTTGTAGTCTTCCCTTTGTATTGTTATCCCTTGCATAGAAGATTTGCAAAACATCCTTTGCAAGGACGAAGGGGTCATCTCTGTATGCGGTCTTGGATAGATCAACGGTAGTGAACCCATCATTGTCGGTGTTGATTTCATCTAGCCGGACCCACTGGCAACGGAAAAGAGCGACCTTCAATTGTCGTCCATAGTCTAGCTCCCATATCTTATCTATGAAACCATAGTATGTTGCCTCCACCGTGCCGTATTCATCGTGGGCGTCGAAACGAACAGCACTGTTTTGGTTGGTGCTCTTTCCATCCTATTTTTTTGTGTAAAATGTAAAACCATTTATATCATAACCTTGGTACATCATCACCGTAGTCGAAGGTCCGGGAGCTAAGAGATCTAGCTGACATCCCGTCACCATTCCTAGCCTGCGACGTCGAAACCAGTCACCGAATTCCTCCTTATGTTTTTTCTCAAGCCAAGCCTGTGACCTACCGATGTGCTTACTTTGCAGTAACTGCTTGTGCTCATTAATATATGCCATCACACCGTCGGCCTGCTGGAGAACAGCGAAGTGTGCCTGTCTGAAGGAAACCACTTCGACTATTTTGACAGCTTTCTCACCTATTGTTCCTTTGCCCCCTAGTCTTCCATCGTGATGAGATACTAGAACTCCGACCCGATTGATGTCCATATAATATGTGCAGAACTCAATGGCCTCCTCCGTTGTCCATCTTTCTACCATGCTCCCTTCTGGTTTGAATCTATTCCTAACATACCGCCTGAAAACTTTCATCAACCTCTCGAAAGGAAACATCTGGTGTAGGTACATTGGGCCAAGGGCTTTAATTTGGTCCACAAGATGAACAAGTAGATGCACTGATATGTCGAAGTAAGTCGGTGGGAAATGCATCTCAAGCCTGCATAGAATCTCGGTTATCTCCTGCTTCAGCTGGTCTAGCTTGGCCCCTTCAATGACCTTTTCAGAGATCGCGTTGAAGAACGAACACAACTTTATGATTGGGGCACGGACCTTGTCAGGGAGGATACCTCGCAGGGCAACTGGGAGCAGCTGAGTCATAATGACATGACAGTCATGGGCCTTCATACAACCATAGTTAAACTTAAGTTCTCTCATGTTAACTAGCCTCTTCGGGTTCGCACAGTAGCCAGTTGGCACTTTGAGATCATTGAAGAAAGAAATAAGCATGGCCTTTTCTTCCTTTTTCAATGTCCATGATGCCACCGGAAGTTTCAAGTGGCCATCCTCAAGAGTTATTGGGTGCAACTCCTTCCTGAGGCCCAGGTGTTGCATGTCCAAGCGTGTCGCGAGAGAATCCTTTGTTGTTCCCCCGGTGTTCATCAACGTGTTAAGTGTGTTACCGCTCACATTTTTAGTTATGTGCATTGGATCAAGACAGTGACGTACACTCAAAAGTGGCCAATAAGGTAGTTCCCAAAAGATTGATTTTTTCTTCCAGATACTACCGGCTGGCGCTGGTACTGCCCCTTCCCCCTTCCCAAGGACAACATCTGTGAGTTTGCTTACTTGTTTAAGTATCTGTTTCCCATCTCAATACTTTGGAGGTCCACGTTTCTCAGTAGTCCCATTAAAATCTTTTCTATTCCTGCGGTAAGGGTGATCCCTTCGTAGGAACCTACGGTGTCCCATATAGACCATCTTCTTGTTTTCTGGTAGATGTATAGCATCAGTCTCGTCCAAGCACTCGACACACCCAGTGTATCCTTTTGTCTTCTCTCCAGACAAGCAACCTCGCCCTGGCAGGTCAGTGATTGTAGCGATAAGTATAGTCTTTATCGTGACATGTTCTTTTTTGTACTCATCCCAAACATCCTTCACACCCATCTCCCACATCTGTAGTAGTTCATCGATCACTGGTTGTAGAAGCACATCGATATCATTATCAGGTTGTTTTGGCCCTTGGATTAGTAGTGGCATCTGGATGTATGACCGTTTCATACAAAGCCAGGGTGGAAGGTTGTATATACATAGCGTCACTGGCCAAGTGCTATGATTGCTTCTAACCTGGTCAAACGGATTCATCCCATCTATGCTCAAACCTATCCAAAGATGCCTTACCTCTCCACCGATGTTCTTATAGAACATAGTGTTGATAGTCCTCCAGTCCGACCCGTCGGCGGGGTGCCTCAACATTGTATCTTTCTTACGCTCTTCGCCATGCCAACGCAACAGTTTGGCTGACTTTGCATTTGCAAACAACCTATGCACTCGTGGAGCTATAGGAAAATACCATACGACCTTTATGGGCCCTCCTCTAGTCTTGCTTCCCTGATTTGACGGCCTTTGCTTGTATCGGGGAGCTTTAGACTTGGGACACGCATCCAAGTCTTTGTATTTTTCTCCACGGTACAATATGCAATCGTTGGAACACGCGTGTATTTTCTCAACCTCGAGGCCGAGTGGGCAAATCATTTGCTTGGCCAGGTAAGTCTTTTCTGGTAACTCGCTACCCTTCGGGAGCAGTTTATGTAGTATACCTAACAATCTATCGAAGCCTTTATCCCTCAATCCATTCGTTGATTTGAACTCTAATAGCATGATGTTGGCTTCCAGTTTGCTTATTGGGCAGGTCGGATACAATGGTGTTTTTGCATCCTTTCTCATGATCTCCAGTTTTTTCAACTGTGTAGCACTAAGGAATCCGCCATGCACATAATGTAGAAACTGTGAAATGCCATCATTTTCCTCTGTGTCATCAACTAATGTATTCCTAAACACATTATCGTTGGTAGGCACAGGTACTGTGTAGCATTGGTAATCATTAATAGGCAGAAATGCGTTTAGGGATACGCTAGGCACGGACATATCATCATTGTTTTCTTGTGCAACATTTTGACCAACCTCCCCATGCAAAGTCCAAATCGTGTAGTCTCTCATGAACCCCCTGGTAATCAAGTGCAATCGTATATGCTCCACGTCGCCCCATTTTCTCGTATTCTTGCAATCTTTGCATGGACAGAATACAGGCTGTGAGTCCCCAGCATTGGCTCTAGCGAGCTTGATGAAATCGTCGATGCCCGTCAAGTACCGTTGGTCTGTACATGACAGATCGTACATCCACCCTCGATCCATGTCTGCACAGGTAAAATGGGCCGGGCAGAGGAAACATAGGAAAGTTTTAATAAGAAACAATTATTGCACAATATTGAAGAACAATTATTCTACTCCATGCAACATAAAAATGGAGACACTAATTTAAAAAAAACTAAATTTGGAGACATGATCATGAATAACAATGTAGCTCCAAACAATGCCCATATAAATTAAAAATCGCAGCCCCATAAAAAATAATTATTGCACAATATTGTAGAACAATTATTCTACTCCATGCCACATAAAAATAGAGACATTAATTTAAAAAAATACTAAAATTGGAGACATGATCATGAACAACAATGTAGCTCCAAACCAGTGGCGGATGCAGGATGAGAATCAAGGGGGGGCTAAAAACAATGGAGATGTTGATTTGCATGAAGATTTAACGGTGATTTGAGATTTTTGCTACAGTGTTTCTAGTAGTAAATCAAGTCATTAGGGGGGCTGGAGCCCACCCAGCCCCCCTTTAGATCCGCCACTGCTCCAAACAATGCATTGTTTGGTGACACATGGGTTAATTTGCTCATCAACATTGTAAAAGAATCTACTCTACTCCTAAGAACCAATTATAACATCACATACTAACAATGCATTATAGCCATCAATTAGAAAAGTGCTCTGTAGAAGAATGGAGAAATAAGAATGAGAATCAAGCATTATAGCCATCAAAACAAAGCTAATTAAGCAACAAAATCGAAGGAATGGAGGCTTGTTACTAACCTTAAAGCAAAAAGATCAAGCCATTCTTCCAAATCCAAGTGGTAGCTTCACGGATTTGGGCGACCGCAACATTGGAGGGAGTGGCCCAAACGCGCGCCTCTGTTCTCGGGATAAAAGAGTGGAGGAAGAAGATGACGGCTACAACCTTTTTATGCTGTCAGGCTCATCACTGTCGGTTCTATCCTAGAACCGACAGTAATAGAATCAAATCACTGTCGGTTCTTGGCTTGAACCGGCAGTGATAAGTGGAGTTGTCATCACTGCCGGCGGGAGGCACAAACCGGCAGTGATAGTTGTCATCACTGCCGGTTCTCGCACCCCCCAATTATTTTCTGGATGTCAGAGCCTAGAACCGGCAGTGAAAGGTCATCACTGCCGGTTGTCCTAATTTCGGCAGTGATGTGGCCGGCACTGATGACTAAATCTGTAGTAGTGTTCCAATGCTTCCTCTCACTATTTCTTTGTATTCTGTGGTTCCAATAGATTTGATTGTGTATAAAATATTAATGAATTTTTTCATTTTGTTCCCAAGGCCAATTTAGATTATAACTCCAGCTAGTACCAGAGGGATGGATCACGTATTCCCGTTGGATTTTTCTTTTTTCTTTTTACTCCGACAGAGTTTCGATGTAGCTGTTTGATTTTTTGCCACTACATTACTGTTTGCACGTTATGCTAGATCGATGAGTAGCTTTGGTGAGGTTTGTGCTGCTTGCGATATGCAAATTAGATTTCAATAAATCCCTGGAACAACACATGCTTGTTCACATTTGCCTATAAGAGCCAACATATTTCAATGATGAGCTTTACATTTTGATTTGCCTTTCAATCTGAACTCTCCTCTCCTGAGGGAGCCCACGGCAGGAATTTACAATGAGCTGTCTGTTGATGAGGGACCCACGGGGTTCCCCATGGAGAAGAGATAAGAACACCTAGTCCAACTAAGATTCCTGTCTCTCCTAGACTATATAAAGGAGGGCAGTGCCCCTAGATCGGCACTTCACCCAACCTACCTCCATACACCTTACACAACAGACCTCATGGTCTAGAAACGTAGGGCGCGATATTCTATTCACCCCAACTGGACGTAGGACGCCGTGACTTTCCGACGTACCGAACCAGTATAAATCGTCGTCTTCCTACGTTTACCTTCGAGTTCCTGCATACGCCGACACCCCTCGGAACAAATCACCGTCCCGGGTACCCCCGTGATGGGTTATCGGTGATAAAACATCGACAGCAGGCGCGCCAAGTAGGGGCTGTCGGCGCTTTGCATTCGAGAGCTCGGTAGACCTCAAGATCAAGATTTGTCACGGTTTTCGTTGACTATCCTCGACAACTCGCTGCAACTCCGAACAGCCTTGTCAACAACTCGCCGTGCTCATGTCCATCATTGGCGTCGTTCATCAAAGCAAGTAAAAAAAAAGGGCCGATCTAAAGCTCGAGTGAGTACAAGTCGGACTGCAGTATCGCCTCCGCATCCAATACGGCGTCAACACTGAAAATCTCCAAATCAAAGCTCCAACAATCGGACTTCAATTGAGGATCAACCCGGTCATCCACGATGAATACGAACTAGGCGCACCTGGGCTACACGAACGATACAAACCAAGCTCAACTCAGCCGAGAAAGCGAGCAAGGCCATGACGTATACGTGCATTTGCATACACGAGCGTATCATGAGGCTACACTCAAAAAAAAAAAGAACAAGAAAGAAAGAATAATGGTGGCCCATGTCTACGTATACCCAACAATCAGAGCAGGAGTCGTTCCGACTCGAGTACAACTAGAATCGTTAAGTCACAAAAGAACAACTAGACATTTAAAAAATTCAAAAATATGGATTTCAAAAATCTCTAATCTTAAAATAGAATTTTGAGGTCCTAAGTGACGAAAAATGAAAAAGCCACCAAATTTAAAGTTGCATCCCTCTATGAGTACTAGAACTTTGGTTTATATTGTTTTCAATCCGAGGTACTTTGAAAATAAAGAATGAATTTAAAAACATAGAACAAAATTTTGAGGTACTAAATAACTTCAAATAAAAAAGTAGTCAACTATAATGTTGGTTTAGGTCTTTTTCCTTGCGACTTCATTTGAAAATTTCAAATTAATTTAATTCCAATACCTAAAAATTTTAAATAGATTTTTCATGAACTAAATTAAATCAAATTGTCACACTCATTTAAAGACCAAATGGAATGCATACTCTTATGTGTGTCTAGAGATCAATCACACATAAGTTAACAAATTATAACGAAAGTATCATCACAAATGTTATTACATCATGATATTTAACACATAGTCTTTACACAAATATAGCGGAAGTAAAAATATAAATCTCTCGTGGTAGCTCCAATCACAAGCACATTGACTGGTTGACTGCAAGTCCAGTAATCTTCAGGGAAGTAAGAGTAGTAGTCACTATTAGCACCATCTGTTACCCATCCGGGATTTTTATCCAAGTAAGAAAAATAAACAAGCGTAAGTACATCTCGTACTCAACAAGTGTAACATGGGGTTCATGAGGCTCAAAGGCATAAAACTGGTTTATCAGCATGTAGCTTTTAGTTAGCATAATTTTAACATGTCAATAGCATCAAGATGTCTCAATGTAAACAATAAACATATGATCCATGTGAAATGATTGATGAATAGCAAAAACATAACCATTAATAATTATCAACTATTTCATAAGGGTCCAAGGCCACTCGTGACCGTGAGCACGGCTGTTATAACAGTTTTACACTCTGCAGAGGTTATACACTTTCACTGTGAGTCGTGTTGCCCATATGCCCGGGTTAATTACTCCCAACACACTCCTAAGGTGAGCAGGCAGGGAAACACTATGAAGTCTTTCGAAGGTTCGTCTAACAAGTTAGGGACATTAGATTCACTCGGCAAACAGATGTAGAGCCCCCCTTCCAAATGGCACAATAACACGCAGCCTATACACATAAGGACAGAGGCCGCACTATACCCGATTCGTCAAGCCATTCTTACGTCAAAAAGGTTACCACTAACAAGCTAGAAAAGGTCCTTCTATATGACTAAAGCCAGAGCCATATAGCCCCCACAGTTGTACTGTAAATCCCGGATGTTCGCTTATAGATGAGTCCTTATGGAGAGTAACTAGAGCATCAAAAATAACCCCATGCTCTAATCCCGTTTAAACATTAATCAAAATCATCTTTTAATGTTTGTTGCATATTCCATTAATCAATTTACATGATCATAGTCCATGTTTAAGCACTAGCCATACTACTCAATGCAATATAATGGGTATCAAGGTATAAGATCAACACTAAGTCATCCTTAACAAGGGAATAGATGCATAATGATATTATTTGCATATTATGAATAGGATAACAAGGATAATCCCATGCTATACTTGCCTTGCTCAAACTGGTCCTAAAGATCTTGCTCGTAGAAAGACTCTTGATCCCCAACGAATTGCTCACTGTCTATACTCGATCAACAACAGCAACAACACACATCCAGAGGCAATCATGCATAAACAAACAAGACTATAATTAGAACAGTACACCAATAGTAAGAAAATAATATAAAAAGTCTTTAAAATGAATCTACAACTCACCAGGATCGCACAGACGCAAAGATCACGAAAAACGGAGCTAAAACGATGAAGTTATGAATTTACGAAGATTTCCTATAGAAAAATAAATACTTTAATGTAAACTCAAAAATAAATTATCTCAAATCTTTTCACACTCCTCATGGGTGATACTTTCAAGTAAATATAATCCCCTACCTCAAAAGTCAACTCTCTTCTACGAGTATCAGCATAACTTTTCTATCGAGACTGTGCTATTTTTAGATTATCTCTAATCATCCTCACTTTCTTTTCAGCATCCTTGAGTACATCAGGCCCAAACACTTGACTTTCCCCTGTCTGATTCCAGAACAACGGGGTCCTACACTTTCATCCAAACAGAGCCTCAAACGATGCCATCTGAAGACTCTTCTGATAACTATTGTTATAAGAGAATTCTGCGTAAGGCAAGCTCTTATCCCAGCTAGTACCATATTGTAAAGCACAAGCTCTCAACATATCTTCCAATATCTGATTAACTCTCTCCGTTTGTCCATCTGTCTGTGGATGGTAAGCTGTACTAAAGTTCAGCTTGGTTCCCTGTGATTCATGTATCTTTTGCCAATAATGAGATGTAAACTAAGTACCCCGATCAAACACAATTTTCTTAGGAACTCCATGTAGACTCACTATTCTTTCCATATACAACTCAGCCAACTTTGCACTACTATATGTAGTCTTTACTGGTAGAAAATGAGCAACCTTAGTCAGACGATCCACTATCACCCAAATTGAATCATATCCTCTCTGAGTCCGTGGCAAGCCAACTATAAAATCCATACCAACTTCTTCCCATTTCCACTTGGGTATCTGCATAGGCTGTAACAATCCTGCAGGTCTCTGATGTTCCGCTTTCACCCTTTGACAAGTGTCACAAAAAGCAACATATTCAGCAACATCTCTTTTTAAACCATGCCACCAATATTTCTCTTTCAGATCCAGATACATCTTAGTACTCCTCAGATGTATGGAATAAGCTGACTCATGGGCTTCACGCAGAATTGTCCCTCTGATATTCTTATCCTCAGGCACACATAACCTTTTTCCAAACCATAGCGTACCATTATCATCCTTACGGAATCCTGGTGATTTGCCTTTCGCTATGTTCTCCGCTATCTCTCTCAACTTTTCATCTTTCAACTGACCCTTGCGGATTTCTTGCTCCAGAGTAGGCTCCAGTACTAATTCCACTGCATTGGTGGTAAACCCTAAGTTCAGATGCTTACATTCAGCACACAACTCTTTTGGCATAGGCATTACTTGTATTTCATTAGCGTAACTTTTTCTACTAAGAGCATCAGCAACGACGTTGGCCTTTCCTGGATGATAATGCACCTCTAGATCATAGTCCTTTATCAACTCCAACCATCTACGCTGTCTCAAGTTCAGATCTTTAGTGCATGAACCACTGCAGCTAATTCCAAATCATGGGTAGGGTAATTCAACTCATGCTTCCTCAACTGTCTCGATGCATATGCCACATAAGAACACATCCCAAACCCAATCGAGATGCATCACAGTAGATAGAGAAGGGTTTATTCAGATCTGGCAAGACTAAGACTGGTGCAGTAGTCAATCTTTTCTTCAGTTCCTCAAAATTAGCCTCGCACTTCTCAGACCACACAAACTTGGTATTCTTCTCCAATAATGCAGTCATTGGCTTTGCAAGCTTAGAAAATCCCTCTATAAATCTCCTGTAATAGCCAGCCACTATAAATCTCCTCCTGTAATAGCCAGCCAATCCCAAGAAACTACGGATCTCACTTACATTGATTGGTGGCTTCCAGTTCAATACATCTTTTACTTTGCCAGGATCTACTGATATTCCTCCATTTGAGACAATATGACCCAGAAAAGAAACTTTCTTCAACCAAAACTCACATTTACTCCTCTTGGCATATAGTTAGTGTTCTCTGAGCTTTTGCAAGACCAACCTCAAATGTTCAGCATGTTCTTCTTCAGTCTTGGAGAATACCAAAATATCATCAATGAATACCACTACAAACTTGTCCAGATATTCCATGAACACCTTATTCATTAAATACATGAAGTATGCAGGGGCATTAGTCAGACCAAAAGACATCACTGTATACTCATATAAACCATACCGTGTGGTAAAAGCTGTCTTTGGTATATCACTGGCACGAATCTTCAATTGATGATATCCAGAACGAAGATCAATCTTGGAGAATACACAAGCTCCCCTCAACTGATCAAACAAATCATCAATTCTAGGCAATGGGTACTTATTTTTGATAGTAACCTCATTGAGAGACCGATAATCTACACACATCCTCCGAGTACCATCTTTCTTGTCCACAAAAATCACTGGTGCTCCCCACGGTGAAGAACTAGGATGAATAAAACCCTTATCCTACAACTCCTTAATTTGTTTCTTAAGTTCTTCTAATTCATTTACTCCCATTCTATATGGACGCTTAGCTATGGGTGTAGTTCCAGGTAATAATTCAATAATAAATTCAATGTCACGGTCTGGTGGATACCTGGCAATTCCTTAGAAAACACATCGGGGAACTCCTCCACAACCGGGTCCTCCTGGTTGGCACCATCATTAAGCTGGTTCACTGTAGCGGTCTCCTGTTTCTGCACTTTCACCTCAACCTTGATTCTATCTCCCTTTGGCGTTGTCAGCACTACTGATTTATCCTTGCACTGAATCTCTGCTTGTTGTTGCATCATCCAATCCATTCCCAATATAAGATCAATCCCAGCTGTTCTCAATACTATAGGACTCACTGTAAACTCTACCCCCCTTAAATTGAGACTAATCGGAAGACAGCGATAAGATGCTGGCATGCTTCCACTAGGTAAGTTTACTAATATAGGGTTCTTCATGGCACACAAATGAATTCTATGTATTCTAACAAATGATTATGATATAAAAGTAAGTAATGCTCTAGAATAAAAAAACAGTGGTGGGAGTGGAATGGACATCGAACGTACCAAGCATAACTTCTAGCTCCTCCACTGCGGTCTCTTGGGACAAGTGATTCACCCTTCCGGTGTTAGGTGCTGGCTTCTGGTGGCTGCTCTGCCTCTGGGGAGTCTGCTGGTTGGGCTTCTCAGGACAATTGTAAGACAAATGACCTTTTTTCCCACATCGAAAACACCTGTTGGGGGTACTGGGAGCACTAGTCTTCGTGGGAGTATTATTGGAAGGGCCCTGATGCTGTGCTTGATTTCCATTCTGCTGCGGAGGACGTTGGTTGCCATTCTGCGGCTGGAATGGGGGACGTTGCGGGAACTGACCGCGGAAAGGGACCTGACCACGATTCCACTGACCAGAAGGAGGCCTCTGTTGATTATTCTGCTGAAAACCAGTACGTGGACGAGTGTTGCTACCGGAGGCTTGTCCCTGTAACCTTTTCCTCCTGGCATCCATCTCCTTGCGCTTGTTATCCACCACGATAGCGTGGTTCACAAGCGTCTAAAAATTAGGATAGGTATTGGACATTAACTGCAATTGTAGCCCATCATACAATCCCTTCAGGAAGTGGCGCTGCTTATCATTGTCATTAGCTACTTCATGTGGAGCATATCGTGGCAATTGAGCAAACTTGTCACGGTACTCAGCTACAGATATTGACCCTTGGGTCAAGTTCCTGAATTCCTCCACCTTGAGTTCTATCATTTCTTCAGGTATATGGTAAGCTCTGAAGTTCTCTCTAAACTCCTGCCAAGTGATTGCGGGAGCATTGGCGGGGCGACCATACTCATATGACTCCCACCAATCCTGAGCTTCTCCCTGGAGTTGTCCAGAAGCAAACAACACCTTCTGCCGGTCATCACATTGTGCAATATTAAGCTGCTTCTCCACAGCACGAAGCCAATCATCGGCTTCTAAAGGATCAGCGGCATGTGTGAACACTGGGGGACGACCCTTCAAAAATTCACCACGCTTATCACGTGGTTGAGCCCCAGCAACTGGCTGATTTTGTTGATTCTGCACCAGTTGTTGCATAAGCTGCGTCTGCACTGTCGACAGTTGCTCAATAGTTGGTGGCGGTGGTGGTGGTGGATTTGGGGGAACACTTCCACGACCCCTGCCTCTTCCTCTTCCGGCCATCTGCCATCCATAAACATGCAAACTTTAAGAATTCCATATTATCAACCACTTATAAGATAAAGAATGAGATCTGAAAGTTTTCTGAACGAGTAGCAATATTGATAGTTCAGTATTTTAATCATATCTCGAGCTACAGAAGTCCAAAAGAGGTGTGCTTTATATGGTTGGAAAGCTTATGAAATTGTCCACAACTTTTATTCAGACCTCAAGATCAGATTCTGTCGTTAAGTTAATAAAAAATAAGGCGTAACAGAAACTGTTCTAGATTCCAGACTGTGCAGAAACTTTAACTTGTGACAATTATATCTCTCGAACCAGATCAGATAAAAAGGTGATTCCAGTGGCATTTGAAAGATACTTAAGTCTAGTTTCTCTCATAAAAATTTCATAAATATTGCACGAACCGATTTTGAACCATAGCAGAAACATTGCAGACTGCTTCAGAAAACAGCAAGGACAGAAACGTGACAATACCAAACCCAACTATTATTCCCTTGACTATTAAACTTATTATTCTTAAAAATGGAACTTGTAGACATGCCTACAAGCTCCAACACTCATAACAAAAATCCAACTCACACATAAGCATAATAATAAAGCAACTAACACACCAAAGTTCAAACCACACGACAGACTCGATGACTCAACTGACGTTACTATGGACGTTTTTATTACATAAAGGACTCCTATTTTCTAAGGACGTGGCTCATGCTCTAATGTCTCATAAATCTTGACCATGCCTTGGTTTGCTCGGAACACTCATAACAAAAATCCAACTCACACATAAGCATAATAATAAAGCAACTAACACACCAAAGTTCAAACCACACGACAGACTCGATGACTCAACTGACGTTACTATGGACGTTTTTATTACATAAAGGACTCCTATTTTCTAAGGACGTGGCTCATGCTGTAATGTCTCATAAATCTTGACCATGCCTTGGTTTGCTCGGAGTTCATCAATGGTTGCCTGGCACCTCTTGATGGTCTTCCCTTGTGCCTTCACCATCTCCTCTAACTGCAGCTTCCTCTCCATCATATCATAGACAAGGTTCACCATCACCCGAGGTAGTGGTTCTAACTACACTGGATCCGTCATAGCCCATCCAAGGTCGGGGTGTGCACGAGGGAAGTAGCGATGAATGTCATGCTTTATGCTGTTAAAGCGAAGGTAGCGGAGGCCCATACATGCTTCAAAAGCGGCATCTTCAATGCTACCCTCCATGGTAGCTCGACGACTCATGTGAGAAAACATCCTATCCAGCTGGTACGCCCCTTTTTCTTGTTTATGTGTAAAAATACTCGCCCTTGCCTTCCAGTATGTGTCCTCCAGCGGATGAGTGTACTCCCAGTAGACGTACTCCACAGCTGGATGCCAATCAGTGAAGTAGGCAGTGAGCATCCCCACAAGTCGAAGATGAGAGACAACATTCCCTCCGTTCTTGTGGTAGATCTTCACAGTCCACCCCATTGGAGGAGGTGGCACATCTCCAGCAGCTTCATGATGCGGTGGAGACGGGGGTTGCCCTCCTCCATTAGCCTCCTCTTCATCATCTTCAATCTCAATGATCTCCGGATCTTCTTCAGGCTCGGGCTCTTCCTGGGGAGGTGCTGGTGCTTGGATTGGTGCTTCAGGGGCCTGCTCCTGTTCCTAGGGGGCTTGCTCTTATGGCTCTTCAGGTGCAAGTAGAGCACGAGGTGGGTAGTATCCTCCAGAGGTGATACGGGCAGTCTTACGGCCACGAACCATCTACAAAATTTTTGGATGTAGTTAGAATAGAGGCAAAATTTCGTAATAGAATGAGACATAAAAAGCATAAAAAATTATCAAATAACAAGAGCAAGATAATAAGCACAAAAATAGTGTAAAGAAGATACTAAATCGACCATTTCTAGCTAGGCTTGCGTCCTACAGTCAACAAAAGCTCTGATACCAATTTGTCACACCCATTTAAAGATCAAATGGAATGCATACTCTTATGTGTGCCCAAAGATCAATCACACATAAGTTAATAAATTATAACGGAAGTATCATCATAAATGTTATTACATCACGATATTTAACACATAGTCTTTACACAAATATAGCGGAAGTAAAAATATAAATCTCTCGTGGTAGCTCCAATCTCAGGCACATTGACTGGTTGACTGCAAGTCTAGTAATCTTCAGGGAAGTAGGAGTAGTAGTCACTATTAGCACCATCTGTTACCCATCCGGGATTTTTATCCAAGTAAGAAAAATAAACAAGCGTAAGTATATCTCATACTCAACAAGTGTAACATGGGGTTCATTAGGCTCAAAGGCATAACACTGGTTTATCAGCATGTAGCTTTTAGTTAGCATAATTTTAGCATGTCAATAGCATCAAGATGTCTCAATGTAAACAATAAACATATGATCCATGTGAAAATGATTGATGAATAGCAAAAACATAATCATTAATAATTATCAACTATTCCATAAGGGTCCATGGCCACTCGTGACCGTGAGCACGGCTGTTATAACAGTTTTACACTCTGCAGAGGTTGTACACTTTCACTGTGAGTCGTGTTGCCCATATGCCCGGGTTAATTACTCCCAATACACTCCCAAGGTGAGCAGGCAGGGAAACACTATGAAGTCTTTCAAAGGTTCGTCTAACAAGTTAGGACCATTAGATTCACTCGGCAAACAGATGTAGAGCCCCCCTTCCAAATGGCACAATAACAAGCAGCATATACACATAAGGACAGAGACCGCACTATACCCGATTCGTCAAGCCATTCTTACGCCAAAAAGGTTGCCACTAACAAGCTAGAAAAGGTCCTTCTATATGACTAAAGCCAGAGCCATATAGCCCCCACAGTTGTACTGTAAATCCCAGATGTTCGCTTATAGATGAGTCCTTATGGAGAGTAACTAGGATATTATTTGCATATTGTGAATAGGATAACAAGGATAATCCCATGCTATACTTGCCTTGCTCAAACTGGTCCTGAAGATCTTGCTCGTAGAAAGACTCTTGATCCCCAACGAATTGCTCACCGTCTATACTCGATCAACAACAGCAACAACACACACTAGAGGCAATCATGCATAAACAAACAAGACTATAATTAGAACAGTACACCAATAGTAAGAAAATAATATAAAAAAGTCTTTAAAATAAATCTACAACTCACCAGGATCACACAGACGCAAAGATCACGAAAAACGGAGCTAAAATGATGAAGTTATGAATTTACGAAGATTTCCTATAGAAAAATAAATACTTTAATGTAAACTCAAAAATAAATTATCTCAAACCTACTGTACAGTACTATCAACATGTAGATCTCACAAATATGAACCTAACGCAATTTGAACGGGTCAAATCGGAGTTAAAACGGAGATTCTACGTACAAATTAACATAATGACAATTCTGTAAATAAGTGAAAACGTATTTTCTGAAATTACGCGATCAGAATAATGGGCCCCTTGAATTTAAATATCCAGCCAATTGCTAAATCGATTTTTGGTAAGAGAATTTCCAATGAGATATAAGTTTATATGATTTGTTGCCTCTTTGTTTTGAGTGTAACTTCTGAGAAACAAATTAAATTCTTGCAGGTGCCTGGTATTCTCTCATGTCTACCCATTGCACGCAAGAAAATTGATGTGGGTAGTAGGATGAAGAGTATTATAGAAGAACTTGGGAAAATCAACAAAGAATTTAATGATTTTGATTTTTCAAATGGTGGCACTACAACTTTTGCTGAGCACCTCGATGATGTTCGTGAAAGATCATCACGTCTGCCTGACGAACCAATAATAGGGAGAAACAAAGAAAGGCGGGAAATCATAAACCTGCTATCTGCACGTACCAATAATGAAGAGACATTGATTGTTGCTATCTTTGGCCTTGGAGGTATGGGCAAGAGTACTTTGGCACAGCAAATTTACAATGATGTCCATTTCAAGAACCATGATCATCGTATATGGGTTTATGTGTCCCGCGATTTCAGTTTAAGGAAAATTGGAAGCTCTATAATTTCTCTGCTACCAATAGAAGGAAGCCAGCAGAACAAGGATACACTGGAAGCGATAAATCAGTGCCTTGATACCCAGCTCCATGGCAAGAAGGTTTTGATTGTTTTAGATGACTTATGGGAGAAAGAGGACATCGAGTTGCGGAAACTGAGAAGTATGCTTCATTTGGGCAACGGCAGTATGATAGATGTCATAGTAACCACACGCGATGAAGACATTGCAAGGAAAATTTCCACCAGTGAGACATACAAGCTTGAGCCCTTGAAAGATGCTACATGTTGGGAAATAATTAAGAGAATTAGTAAGTTTGAACAAAAACATAACCAACAAGGATTCAAGCAGATAGGATTGGATATTGCAAAGAAATGTGGAGGTGTGGCATTAGCTGCTCAAGCAGTTGGATACCTGCTACAATCCAAACAACTATCTGAATGGACAGAAATAAACAACAGTGACATCTGGAATGAATATTATGAGGATGGTGTTAGTGTTCTCCCGTCCCTGAAGCTAACTTATGAAAGGATGCCACCACAACTAAAAATATGCTTTTCCTATTGCGCCATATTTGAAAAGGGCCACAACATCACAGAGGATGATTTGATTCACCAGTGGATTCCTCTCAATTTTATCAAGCCATCCATGGGAAAGAAATACATCAGGCAACTTTTGGGGATGTCGTCCTTCCTTCAAGTATCAAAGTTGCCCTCGTTATGTATAAGTATATGTAACTGCCAAAATAGTATTCTCTGCGAGATATCTATATATTCTTGTACCACTCAAGTTTTGCTTACTCACTCATACTAGTTTCAACAACTCAACTGTTGACATTTGAAAAGTAATTTTTCTTGGAATGTTTTTATGATAAACCCAAATAAGTATATGTGATATTACGTTTATTAGGACTATAATACTATTTTTGTTATGGCTATTTATCCTATATCAATTTAAAATAAAGATAAGCTACAGGCAGCACAACACACATGTGGTAGTTATCTATTGTTTTAATTTTATTTTCAAATTGTATATCAACTAGTCCGTCAACAGTGCTCCCGCTTGGCTTGTGTCATAGGAGACATCAGCATTAGCTATTTAAATATAAAATTGTTTAGTAGGCATAACAAATATTTATAGTCTCTATCTATGATAAACTTAATTATGAACTATGATATGTATGTTTTCATCCATATCCATAGTTTCTCTATTTGTAGGGGCACCTTAGTCTATCTTCAATATGCTTTAAAATCATCTCTTAAACTAGACTGTTTTGGCTCTTGTTGCAACCCATACATTAGAACATTATAAATCTAAATTTTTGTTTAAATATCAACATTCTTTTTTGCTACAAATCTTTTTATCCTAAGTGAGCTTTAACTCTTAGGGTTATTATATCTTTTGTAAATTTGGAAAAAAGAACACTTTAGGTCATAAACTGCACTCTTTAATTCTTAGGTTCATGATGGTATAAGCAATCAATTAAGATCAGTGGTAGAGCTTGAAGGATGATCTAGGTTGGATAGTAATGATAACAACGTGATCACATTAACATTGGTCTTATAGTGACTATTACTCCAAAGGAATATCAAAGGCCAGAAAGATATAGCCACATGTGCTTCGCACTAGCTCCCTACTTAAGTTGTTCGCATTTTCTTATCAGATAATTATCTATGCAATAATAGTTATACCATCAGTATATATATCAAGGCACTTATAAATATATCTAATGTAATAATTCATACAAAATGTATCATGATTAACAATTTTAAATAATTGTTTAAATCATTAGTACAAAATGCTCCACTGTACAGTTGCCAGCCTCTATTGGTAAACTAAAACAGCTGAAGTATCTCCTTGCTCCGAGAATGCAAAATGAAGTTTTCCCTGAGTATATCACTGAGTTAGCAAAACTGCAGTACCTAAACTTGAATGGATCTTCTGGCATTTCTGCACTACCAGAATCAATTGGCAAGATCGCCAGGTGTCTGGAATTTCTGGGTTTATCAGGTTGCTCTGGTATATCAAAACTGCCAGAATCATTTGGAGATATAAAATGTATGATGTATCTTGACATGTCAGGTTGTTATGGGATAAAAGAACTGCCAAACTCACTTGGTGATCTCACAAATATGCAGCATCTTGAGTTATCTGAATGCTCTCGTCTAAAAGGGTTACCTGGTTCTTTGTGTGACCTCACACACCTCCAATATTTGAACTTAAAACGTTGCCGTTATATTGTACGGCTATCCGAAGCTATAGGTTTCGTGGTTGATCTACAGTATTTAAACTTGTCAGAGTGTGGCGTCAGGGAACTTCCAGAGTCATTTAAGAGGCTTGGTAATTTGTTGCATCTGGATTTGAGACAGTCCTCTGTTGAGAAAGGGTTACCAAGAGGTCTGCGTGGACTGACCGCACTGCAGTATCTGGATATGTCATGGCGTATAGAGGTGGAGAATTTGGAGAAGGATGATCTACCAAATGCTATGAGAAACCTCACTAATCTCAAGGTTCTGAATTTATCAACTTGCCTTGAAAGCTGCTTTCATGTGAACAAGAATGATGGTTATCTTGATTTCATCGGTACCCTTACCAGTCTGGAGTGTCTGGAGTATCTACCACAAAGTATTGGTAACCTCAAAAGATTGCATACGTTGGATCTCAGTTATTGCCCACGGATCAAGTCCCTCCCAGAGGGTATACGTGGTGCTACTGGGCTGAAGTCTGTTCTCCTGGACAAGTGTTCAGACGAATTGATAGAACAGGCCAGTTCCCTGTTGCATTATTCACTAACATTACCACTCTTTAAGGTTCATGCTGGTGACGTCAGTGGCTACAGCAATCTGCACCTGCTCCAGAGTGAATGCGATATTGTTTCCCTTGAAAATGTTGGACTTCTTGAAGAAGCTCGAAGACTTGAGCTGTCGACCAAACAGAATATTTGGAAGTTGACACTGTCTTGGACTGATGATGCTGATCGACTTATAGATGACAAGGATTTGCTGGGTGAACTTGTGCCACCGATGAGTCTCGAGTTATTCTGTCTTTGTGGTTATAAAAGTCCGAGCTTTCCAAGCTGGCTCATGGAGATTTCTCATCAACATGTCCCCAATCTTACTCGCCTTATCCTGGATGGTCTGCCTGAATGTAGCAATTTACCACCACTTGGACAGTTGCCATGCCTACAAAGACTGGACCTCCGTTGTTTACCTAGCGTCACAAAAATTGATAGTGGTATTTGTGGCGGCAAAGGAGCATTTCCCTGGCTGAAGGAAGTCAGATTATATAAAATGTATGGTTTGGAGGAGTGGAATGCAACATACACTGGTGAGGCTGGTGTGGAAAAGTTCATGTTCCCTATGCTGGACACTCTGGAGATAATACTCTGTCCAAGGTTGAGGTTTAAACCATGTCCACCAAAATGCGACTCATTCTTAATAAGAAAAAGCGACCAAGTTATATCATCACTGGAGGAGGTAGAAACCAGCAGCCATTATCTCTGCAAGTCTACTGATCCAACCACCAGCCTGAACATCGACCAAAGCCAGCTCCAGAGTTTCAGGCTGTTTCACCACTTCCCTGCCCTCCAGAAGTTGCAGTTCGGCTGTTGTCCAAATATGACAAGCTTGCCGGATGGCGTACAGCAACTCTCTTCCCTTCAAGATCTGGTGTTGTTTATGTGTGACAGCATATCGTCACTGCCAGAATGGCTCAGCAATATCTCCTCTCTGAAGACAATCGACATCGGTGGATGTACGAGCTTCAAGTCTTTGCCTCAATGTATACAGCAGCTCACCAGCCTCGAGAAGCTAGTTATTCGAAAGAACAGGGAACTGAAACAATGGTGCGAGTCAGAAGAGAACAAGGCCCAGCTCGCACACATTAAAGAACTGTAGCTTTCTTCCTATGCAGACAGAGTGACAACAGACTGGTCATCTAAGAACTCTTTTTGACAGACGACTTTGTGTGTTTGCCAGAAGCAAAAATAATATAGGTAATTATTAGTAAGAAAAGTAGAAGGGTACATATATAGTAGGTATAAAATGGAACTCCTACTGTATTTTCTGTATGTAGTCATACAAGTATTCTGTTCTATTGGTGTTTTCATTTCAATGAGAGTATTAACAATAGCTAACCAGTACACACCTTTTTCATCTCTGCAGATTTATGAGGACCAAATACTGTAAAATTAAAAATGGGCACCAGAGTTAAAGGTTACGGTCACAATCTGCTGAAGTTAATTTGGAACCTTCTTCTATGTTATTTTTTGCCTTTTTACATACACTACACAGTATTTGTGTAGTGTCATTATTAAATTATCCTGACACATCATATATTTAGGACTGGATCTTGTCCAATTCTTTACTGCTACAGAAATTTTTTTTGAAACAGCATATTTTTGTTCTACAACCATTCATTAAAAACAATTTGTGATAATATATCACCGTTGGTTCATAATAGAACTGGCGGTGAAAATGTTTTTCCTGTTAGTTCATATTAAGAATCGTTGGTGATTATATAGTGGCAACACGGGCAGTGGATTAGTGTCTTCACAAGCAAGGCCCCCACACTTTGTAGGCCTCCTTTAGTGACAATGGAGATCAATGGGCTTAGTGGTATTCATCGACATGGGATTTGTAGGCCTCCTTTGGGGCCCATCATGCTTCTTATTTCTTTCAAAAATCAATATCACCATCGACTTTCACCAGGATGGATGAAACTTGTAATGATGTGATTTTTGTAGTAGTGATCCTGACACCTGCGTTGAGTTCCATAAATTATAGTTTACTTATACAGTCTCAAGTCTTCCTTTTTTAAAAGATAATCGATGGGCAGAGAGATTCCCCAATGCTTCCTGTCTACCAAAAAAACATTTTAGTTTGATCTGCGTCAAACTATTCTCACAAGGATATCCACCAGGTGGTCTCTCACTTATGATACCACAAAGCATATATGAAAAAATCCAACTGGGTAGGACATAGGAGTAGAATGCATTATCGTCGTACAAATGTTGAAATGTAGCAGAATACATACTAGAAAAAAAGTGAAATCAATATTTCAATAGTTGCAGGCTATTGCGAGTAAAAGATTAATAGTACAAACTATATTATAATTTCACATCACTCGGCAAATGCAGAGCCCACAAGTGACTGCCACACAATTTGTCATAAAACCACTTCTGCTTGTAATTGAAGTACCAACAACTGGGGCATTGCCCATGTCGGATGTCAATATGCCCTCGCCCCTCGGCGGCATCCACGTCCATACTGGAGCACTGCTGCCATTAGGTGTGTCGTTCTCAGGGACAGAGATGGGTCCAGGCAATACATGAGTGGCAAGCAGAGCTCAAACACCCTGTGTCTGTGTGATGGCACACACGTTTGCAGCGTAGCTGACCTGCGCGTTTCCTTGGCCATCTTCATAGTATTACCAGGCACTGCTGTACCAGAACAACGTGGGGTCTGGCGGTGCGAGGCACAAGCTGGAGGACAGGCTTCCAGTGACACCCATCGGCGCAAGGCACGAGCTTCAGGACCGGGTGTACAGAACACGTCGGTGTGCGGCTAGCGGTCCCAGCAATGCCGGACGGCACGAGGCGTGACCGTGGCCCGACGGCGATAGTGGCTCTCCCCTTCCAACTGCGGTGGCCCCTCCCTCCTAGCTTCGCATGCCCTTGGCTGAGTTAGCCATTGCTTTGACTACTAATTAATCCTCTCTCCTCCACGGAATCCTGATGTAATGGCAGATTCAGCTAGGGCCACCCTCTCTCCTCGAGACCGGGATTGAAGTCAATCAATTGGTTGTCCTACAGATCCGGACTCCTTTTGGTTGGATTTCAATGCGATTCTTTTTCCTAGAACTTCCAATGCTTCCTCTCACTATTTCTTTGTATTCTGTGGTTCCGATAGATTTGATTGTGTATAAAATGTTTATGAATTTTTTCATTTTGTTCCCAAGGCCAATTCAGATTATAACTCCAGCTTGTACCAGAGGGATGGATCACGTTTTCCCGTTGGATTTTTCTTTTTTCTTTTTACTCCGACAGAGTTTCGATGTAGCTGTTTGATTTGCTTTACATTTTGATGAGCTTTACATTTTGATTTGCCTTTCAATCTGAACTCTCCTCTCCTGAGGGAGCCCACGGCAGGAATTTACAATGAGCTGTCCTCTCCCCATCCTGACAATTGGTGATTGGGGTTTGTTATTTTATTCTTCTTAGGTTTTCGAGATCTGTGGTCTTTGGGTCAAATGAAACAATCGAAAAATCATAAAACTTAATCTTGACAGTCGATCTAAATTATTAGTACAGCTAACAGCTAGCTGTGCAGTGCTAGTATCTTTCTTTCACTAAAAAAACAGAGTTTGTCAGACTGCCAGACTGACACGCTATGTGCGATTACATGGACAGCGAGGCTGACCTTCAATATTGATGCAAACGTTCAGGAGCTGATCCTGGCTATCTTATCTTTTGTGTGAAACTATTACTTTATAATTTGTACATCGCATGCCTCTTCGCTCGACTAGTGTCCTGGCTTTAAACAAGTTTCTGAGTCACATTATTAGTTGGAAAAGGATTATATTCCTTGCAGTTAGTCATGTTAGCGTGCATCATACAGTGGTTGGCGCTAGCTTTTTAAAAACTACATTTGTCAACTCTTATGCGTGGATCACAAGGCCACAAAATGATTAACCCAACGACTTTTGATGATGCATAGGTTTGTCTCTTAATTGAATAACAAATTTTGAAGCAATCCGAATATATGATGCTCTGATGGCATCGCCTTACCTTACTAGGGGTACATTTTTTTTAAGGCAAAAACTGTGGGAGATCCCCACAGAACTTCATATATATTAAAACTTAAGAGAGTAGGGGTACATTGTGTCCATGTTTTAAATTCATTAATTGATAATTAATTTCATTCATATTTGGTTCTCGAATGAATAGTAAGTAAATATGGAATACAGACACTGTGAAGTTTCAGAAGGACGAGGGGGGGGGGGGTGTGGGGCTCGCCAGCGCCGGTAGCACTCCTCCCTTCGGGCCACATCACCGGCTGTCACCACCAACCTCCGACGTGTGCCCACAATGCTAGCCGCGATTTGTAGGGGCGGTTTGCCTAGCCACCCCTAACCAAGCGCCTCTACAATACACTGATTTGTAATGGCAGTTCCTAGTCTGCTCCTACAAATCGATTTGTAGGGTGGCTAAAAAATGAGCAGCCCTATAACTATGTTTCCCAGAACTCTCGAATCAACAAGCCGCAAGTCATGCATTTAATCATGCCTAAAACACGGCTTCAAGGTTATGGGGTTCGAACCCACAGCATAAGCCTCATGTGTTCCTCCCTCTAACCATTCCACCAAACACTCACTGTATCAGTACTAGATTTTTTTCTCCTAAAACTACACTGAACCGAATTTGAAATGAGTTTTTAGCAGTATAAATGAATTCAAATGAAAAATTGTCAACTATGAAGTTTATTAATAACTTTTCGAGATATACAACTTTCATTTTTTCTCCATCCGAGGTGGCTTGAAAAATTCAAATTTTAAATATGAAAAATTCAACGTAATGCATGGATAATTTAAAATAAAAAGGTTATCAACTACAAAGTTGTATAACTGTTTGAGATATAAAACTTTCGTTTTGGCTACTTCTCTATTGGAGGTTGTTTCAAAATATTGAATTTCAAATGTGACAAATTCAAACGCAATTTTTCATTACTACTACATAAATCTTTTGCGAGGCAGTGCCCTTTTTCTAACCGAGGCGTTTACAAAATCCAACTGCCTCAGTTAATGCCTGGGATTAATGGAGGCGGTCATTTTTATTAACCGAGGTGGGTACAATGCACTGCCTCACAAAATCGAATTACAAACGCAGTTAAAAATCTATCAACAGAGGGGCCACCTCAAAAAATACCTCCATTTTCAGAGGCAGACCACCCTTAATGTGGCCTGTCCCACTCACAATGCATCTCGGTCCACCTTAGGATCGCCGCCGCTCATGCCCGCAGTCACCCAACAATGTCGCCGACGACTGGGAAGAGGTAGGAACAGGGTCGGAAGGAGGGTTGGATGGCTACACACTCATTTCCATTTTTAGGGCGCACCATGGGCCACCGCCAACCACTAAAAAAGGATTTGTGGCAATGTCTCATTTTTTAGGGATGGCTCAATATTGAGCCACACCTTGAAATGTTTTCCAAGACGAGCCACCGCTACAAGCATTTGTAGGGGTTGGTGGTGTTTTCAGCCGCCCGTACAAGTGGACGGCTGGATCTAGAGCCATGCCTATAATTGGGAGCAACCAAAAAAATTTATAGATCTCAAAAAGTTATACAACTTTGTAGTTGATAACTTTTGTATTTAAAACCATGTATGTATGCATGCACTACTAATGTAAACTTTTCTGAGGCGGGCATCACAACTGCCTCGGACCAAAGGTCATGGTAAATCATTTTTTATTGAGGCGGTTCAAATGCACGCCTTAGTAAATCAAATGTGGTCTCCCAGCCGCCGAATCTGGCCTCCTAATGTTTGACCTAACAAATAGGTGGAGGAGGAGCGCTGCCGCTCACCTCGCCCGCGCCTAGATCTAGCCTCCCCACCATTGGATCCGGCCTCCTCGCCATAGATCTTAACAGTCGCCACTAGGTCCATCGTGGACATCACCACCAGATGTGATATTCTGCGAGAGAGGGAGGCTGAGAGAGGTACTGAGAGAATAGAGAGACGGTGAGAGACATACCGCTGTGAGGATCCGGTCCACCAAGAGAAGTTGTACACTCGCCACATGGATCTGGGCACGACCTGCCTCCCCCTCGCTAGATCCGGGCATGACCAGCCACCTATTGGCTGCCAGGAGCAGCGGCTGGCCTCCACGCCAGATCTAGGTGTCGGGAGACGGAGAGGTGCCAGTGGTGGCGCCGAGGGATGGAGGTACCAGTGGTGGCACCGAGATATGGGAGCCTAGAGAGGGAGTGGTGGCGAGCATGAGTGGCGAATGGGAGAGGGAGCGAGAGATGGAGGGACGAGATAGAGGAGTCATGAGGGAGAGGAGAGTGAGGGACGCGAGCGGCCGGGTGAGGGATTGGACATGGGCTATGGTTTAATTCTTGAATGCACACTGTGAAGTTGGTGTCGGGGCCGCGCCTCAAGTGCGCATGATTTCACAGCATGGAGCTCCGTGACCCGCCACAGACGCATGCTGATGTTGCTCCCCTTGGCGAATCCCCGTTACGCCCAGACATGGGAGCCCTGCACGGTGCCTCTTCTTTCCCCTTCCTCTTCCCGGCACCCCTTTCGTGGGTTTGCCAGTGCGGAGTTCCGTGTACTGACACGAACACGTGATGTTGCAACTTGCACCTTTGCTATGCTCCCGGTGTGGGAATCTTTGCACGGGCATCTGCCCATTGGGCCAGGCAGTGAGGCGGCCTCTCTCTATGGTGCAGTGTCTCTTCGTTATGTGGCAACCTGTTGTGTCCCTTGACTTTTTTAGACCCGTCTCATATAGTGAAGATTATTGGCGCCTATGGGTTTTATTCCAAAATGGTTTTCCACGTAAAACCTATGACAACTTTTTTTACCTTGATATCTTGTTGATCTGTTTAAACAACGAAGAAATATGTGTACCGGCTATACAAGAGAAACTATATATAGGCCGGGCACTTGTGAAGAATGCTAGAGAATTTGTTCAGTTCTTTTCTTTATAAGTAACAATTTTTTGTTTTAATTAAATTTATTCAGCAAGTTTTATAACAGATTAAATCAGCATGCAAGTTGGTGGAAACTACAGCCGTTTCTCTGCTCTCCTGTTTATATGACACATGACGCCGGCCATAGAATCCCTGTTTTTTTTAAAAAAAAGGACCTGAACAAGCCAAAGTCAGTATAATCCAACAAATTTGAATAAAGACGATGATCAGATGACTTTATATCCCCATGACACCTACTGCTCTTTCTATTTCTTGGGCTAAGTGTAGTGGAAACCGAACATGACAAATAGTTGTCCAAAGCTATTATTTATGAAAGATGCTATGTTTCATGCACCCTGGTGCCATGCATGTGCTCAAAAAAATAAGAAAATGAATAGGACAATGAAGCACTCTAAACTATACATGAACAATTTCTATATCACTAAAGATTTGAAATTGATTTTGTCTTGTATCAAATCTTTGAAAGAGATGCGCGGCTTGCCCCCTCTATGTCGGGAGGGCCATCCTACTACTGTATTAAAATGGGTTGTTGACTTTGTTCGATGAATGCACTGCAGCAAGCACCATTGCATTCCCATCTAACGGGAGCTCTGGGGATCCCTGTGTCGATTGTATATAATCACAAGTGAGGGGAAGGGGTTAGGGCAGAATTGTTGCAGCTAGCAGCAGAAGCACCTTTGCAGTTGGGTCGCCAGCAACACACCATGGTACGTTTCCTGATTCACCATAGAAACCATATCCTCTTAGCATTCACTATGTTGAGTAAGTTTCTTAATTTCACTGGTTTGGTTTCAAAGGAGCTTCAACAAAAGAAGTGCAACCGTTTGTTTGATTTTGGTTCCACTGCCATTATTTTGTGTATCCAGCAACTTGTTTATTTTATTCAATGTCATCACGCGCAGAAACACATCTGGACTTTGCAATCACATATTCCTTTATGACTTTTGCTATTTATCTGTTAGACAAATTTCTTTACTGTTTCATAAAAAACAAATTTCTTTACTAAATCTGTCAGATTTCTAGGGTCGCATTTATAAAATTCTGACAGATTTGACCCTATGAAATGTGTCGATAGATAGCTAGACACTCTCTTCATCATTTATTGAAATTTCAAGTGGCACAAAACAAAATCAGCAACAAATAGGCTTAGCAAACTTTTTGTTTGATGGGCCAACCCATGTCGGACTCGTGATGAAGGCCAAAGCCAACTCTACACGTTGAATGGCATTGAATGACAATTAACTCTCTTTTGATTTTGTTCTCACTTCGGTATGGGACCAAACTTGGGAATACTAGTATCCCAAAGCTACAGCACCTTATCGCTACAGTGTCACAAATTTGGCCCGGCCCAACTGGTCCAATGGTCTGGGTCTTGGAAGCTTGTTGAGGATCTAGGACCCTGCCACTAGGGGCGTATTCACTAAAAGCGACTATGGGCTCGGTCCCAGCCCTGATTGATACACATCAATATGTTATGGCCCAATAATTTTCCTAGCCAGCCTACTCCAGAAGCTAGCCTGGCTGTAGCCCAGCCCACTCACGTACATAGATGCCACAAACCTAGACCGGACGGGGAACCGAGTACTGGCCTTTTCGGCTCTCTGCCTCCCGCGTCACGGGCGCACGGCATGCTCCATCTTCGCCTCTGCGAGTCCACATCACGACGACGGCGCGTTCTCTATCTCGGCTAGCACTGCCCAGCACGGTTGCCACGTGTCATAGTCATAAAGTGTCTTGCCGTGGAGGTGGAGGCTGCACGCTGGAGAGGAGTTTGAGGATGAAAACAGCCGTCATCATGGCCAGCATCTAGGGAGGATAGGCAAAGCGAGAAGGAGGCAGTATAGTGTCTCAGTCGAGTCGAAGGCAGTTGTGAGATGCAGTGGAAGGTGCTGATGGAGTGAAGGAATCAACTGAAGAACTCGTGGAGGATGTTGGCCCTCATGTGTTATCTCGTGCCAGTTCTTGGTGCGCTGTTTCTTGTATTGTGAAAAAAAAATTGCTTGCGTTGTGCCCAGTTCTACGTGCTCTGTAATTGCTCCATCTGTCGTAATCTCATCTCCTCTCCTTTATGCAGACGGAAGAATTTCGAAGACTACTGGAGGCAGCCATAGCAGACAAACCAGAAAGCCTGGTTGAAATCAACCCAGACGTGCTATGTGAAAGAAATGAAAAGGGGAACACTTGCCTCCACATCGCATCTCTCTGTGGCCACAAAAAATTCTGCACCAAGATCCTGGAGGACTCGCGTGTCCCTTCAGTCTCGTCTCTTCTGTCTGCCAACCATGACGACGAGACGCCACTGCTCATCGCCGTGAAGAGCGGCCATGATTCTTTGGCTGAACATTTACTCGAGCAATACAGTAGTGACGATCTGAACCTTTTGAAGCAAGATAAGCAAGGATGCAACGTCTTGCACCATGCCATCCGCAATGGCTACCAGAAACTTGCGGATAAACTCATAGAGAAGCAGCCTGCCCTTTCAGCATCTTGTAACACGCACAATGAGTCCCCCATGTTTATGGCAGTCCTGAAAGGTTTCAAGGATGTTTACGTCAAGATGTTGAGCAATGCAAACTCCAAATATACCGGACCTGGTGGCAACAATGTTTTGCACGCTGCTGTTAAATATGGCGACAAAGGTACGCGACTTAGACAGCAGCATGTACTTAATGCATCTACTATATGACAAACAGCAATAATTGGATAGTCCTTGTATTCTATGGGGGTGTTTAGTTCTAAGGTTCTTTGGATATACTAATAAAAAAACAATTACGGAACTCGCCAGTAAACCGCGAGACGAATTTATTATGCCTAATTAATCCATCATTAGCATATATGTTTACTGTAGCACCACAATGTCAAATCATGGACTAATTTGGATTAACAAATTCTTCACACAAATTAATTAGTCGCAATCTGTGCAATTAGTAATTTTTTAGTCTATATTTAATATTTCATGCATATGTCCAAACATGTGATAGTATGTAACGTTTGGGCAGGAACTAAACGCATGTTTCTGATAGCTCTGCTTTGGATCATGAAAACTAGTCCATAAATCCATGCTCTCACACGCGAAACACAATCTTAAGAGACAAAAACATTGATCATTATTGTTTATGCCCTTGAATCATAAAAATTACTCATCATATTAAATGGTATATTTTTCTGTATTCATTTCCCAACATATATGTGCTTTATGGTTTTTAAAACGATGATTTTTTTTAGATTCAGATTTAAATCTTAGTTCTTTAAATAATGGTAGAAGTGGTAATTTAGACACAAATTTAATGGGTTATGCAGATTATCTGTCGTAATATTAAGCCAGTAGTTAGATGTAAATTTAGGTTTACCTAGATCATGTTTTTAATGTTATACAAGCAGATAATTTAAATATATATTTGTGTGTTACTTTATGTTGTTTTACACAATCTCAGAAGTGGATAATTATTTTGAAAATAGAATATATTCAATAATTCATATAGTTATCAATGGTATTATTAGAGTCTACCAAATTGATGATCAAATAGTTCTCTTTTTTTGTGACAATTTTTAGATTTAATCTTTTTTCCAGCGGGTTTCGTGATGATTAACATATAGATGCTCCGGTGGTGGGCTTTAGTAAAAGTTTTAGGATTTATCTCACTTTTAGTGTGATATTTGTTTAGTTAAAATCTAAGCTTAAGTTATATAAGCTCTTCTTGCATATCTTTTGTGTTACTAATTAATCTATACTTTAAGTCTAAAATTTTAATCCAGTCGTAGCAACTTTTCAAACCACGCACTAAGTTGAAATCTCTCGTATCTTGTACTAAAAATATTTTAATTTTTATTTTATTTAAAGAAGATTCTTGATCTTAGACTACCCTCTTACTTCTTATGATACCATAAATAGTTATTCAGCTTGCACCGTGGTAGCCAACGAATTATACGTGTTGTGATATTGTTTATAAGACATAGAGTTAATTAAAATAAGACATAGTCAAAATTTTAAAGTTATTTAAAATAAGAATTTAAGAAATATATTATCATGGAGTATTAATATAATTTGAAGTTAATTGCTAGTGTCATTGCTATGCGCGGATTGTTAATCGTACATTTTCTATAATTGATAAGCTATCAGAATATGTATCTATTCGTCCAAAGTATAGGCTTTTAATTATTCTATATATCTGAATATAGAATAATGTTTAGTTCCTCAGATTCTTGGTTTCCACAATCTGGCCTTAAATAGATTCTGGATTCCACAATCTGATCTGAATCTTAAGCTTTTGGATTTTTAGCACGAAAACCTGTTTGGCAGGGCTCGAATATATATTTTTGTAACTCTTCTATCAGCACAACTAATGAGTACGTATATATGATATAATTCCATGGTTGTTAACAATTGTCTGTGCATTTATTTGCTTACAGATTTCGTTGAAGAACTTGTGGATAATCATTATAAGATTGCCATAGATCTGGCTACACAAGAGGACAACAAAAAATGCAATCCAGTACAGCTTGCTGCACATTTTAACAGGGATGAAATTCTAAAAATAATGTTGAACCGTTTTCGGTTCTTAGGGTATACGATCAACACAGAGGGTATTCCCCTTCTTTATACTGCTGCAGAGCGAGGCCATGTTGATGTTGCTCGAATGCTTCTTGAACATTGTCCAGATGCTCCCTACTGCAATAACGAGGGCAGAACATGTCTTCATAAAGCAGTAGAGGAAGGCCAGATGAAGTTTGTTGAATTTATCCTTGAGAAGAACTCAAAACTTGGGAAACTTGTTAATATGCGAGATGTTATTAAGGGTGACAGTGCTCTGCATCTCGCAGTTGAAAAGTGCGATCCCAAGATGGTCAGTGCTTTACTGGGTCACCCTGACATCGACATCAGTGTTATTAACAATGCTGCTTGCACAGCAATCTGGAAATTAAATGAATTCAAAGACTTGTCCAAGACTATAAACTGGGTATGCATGCTCTCCTCAAACTTGTAATACTTTCAGTTTATATTTTAGTAGAAATGATCTCGTAGAAGAGACGAATCTTCTGTGTGACTTACAATACGGTTCAACTGTTCCATTGTTGCTGAAGTTGTCCACAGCTGTAGCATAAAAAAGTTTTGACCTAGTTGCCAAAGAATTTATTCACACTTCGTTTCAGAGATAGCATAAATCTGAAGACAAATCATTGAGATTTTTTTAGCCCAATGTTTTCTCTTTTGCTTTTTTTTCTGTATTAGTCCATAGATAGCATAATAGCATAAGAGCCCTAAGTGCAACCTTAATTTGACTACAGCGCTCCATGGTGCACCTGCCAAGAATCCTAAGCTGTTGGATAGGTGTGGATACGGGATTCACATCAAGGTTTTAAATCTCGGGCTACAGCTATTGCTATAGTTCTTTTGAGGCAGATCATGGTATTTGTGTCCATATATACAATTTAGTGGCTACAGCCTCATCATTTAGCTCCGCTATTAATTGTTTGAGAGGCCATCGCATAGATGATAGAACTGGAGTTTAAATCATTGATTCACATATGACCATCAGTTGTGGCTAGAGGCTGGAACATGCATGGGTCAGTCTTCTAATGCTTCCTAGCTCTAGGACATAGGGTGTGCTCAGTCCTCAGATCCTGAGTCCAGTCTAAAGGATTCTTTGGGTTGGACCCAGTCACAGGTGTATCTGTTATCAGATTGCCCTTCACAAGCCTCACTATTCAACTAGTGAGCTTGTGCCTCTATAAAATGCTTCAAAAAAACATAATTAACTCAACCATCTAAGCTACTCATATAATTTGCACATCACAAAATGCTATAAGCATAAAAAAACTCAATCTGCAGCGGTAAGACCGCCCCCACGGCATTGTGCTAAGAAGAAGACCTTCTCATGTAGGTCGAGAAAACCCTCAAACCCCTGCCCCACCTATACACAGACCTATGCGCGTGGTACAGATGAGGGCATTCTTTTCGCCTCCTGTCCAACAAAACGCGCCCCGTGGGGCTCAAACCCGGACGGCTAGTGTGCAACGCAGCTCCTGCTAGCCAGTGAGAACTTCTTATGTGTACACTTTCACTGGCCCGTGCACCAGTGTGCTATTCTGTTCACCGTATTTTCATTGAGTATAGTATTACATTCAGATATAATTGTACCTTCCTTTGAATACATGCAGAATAAAATCTTTTTGGATATATACAAAGCTGATCGTAGAGCAGAAGTTGACATTTATAATCTTCATGAGCAAGTGAGGAATAATGTAATTAAAGCGTCAAGGGAAGATGCTAAATCTCTGATTCAAACATATACAGGCAACACATCTTTAGTGGCTATCCTCATGGCGACAATTACCTTCGCTGCAGCTTTCACATTGCCAGGAGGATACAGCAGTGCGGCTGGAAGTGAGGGGCTCCCCATCATGGCCAGGAAGCTTGCGTTTCAAGCATTCTTAATCTTTGACACTTTAGCAATGTGCTCATCCCTATCTGTAGCCTTCATATGCATCATAGCAAGGTGGAAGGATTTCGAGTTCTTGTTACACTATAGATTTTTCACAAAGAAGATTATGTGGTTTGCATACATGGCAACAACCCTAGCATTTGCAACTGGTTTATACACAGTTCTGGCAGATCGACTTCATTGGTTGGCCATTGCCATCTGCATTGTTGCCTATTCTTACGATGCTGATTGGCGAATGGCCCATCTTGGAGCTGAAAAATAGATACCGTAAGACACAATTCAACTCCGATTTCCTTGATATGGTCTGACCTCATGAACATGCCTGATTGGTTCGTAGGACAAAGATTTCCTTCTACTTTTCATTGTAACCACTCATAATTATTCGAGATTGCTCCCTTGGTGTTTTACTCTATCATGAATGGATTTTCAATAAAAGATTCTGTTATTTTTAACACAAACAGTTGTATATTTTTCCTTTTTTTATCTTAGTTGGATTGCTGAAAACGCTGTAGTAAGGACCAGGCTGCGTACAGTAATGCAAAAGGTCTGTCTTCCCTCACAGAAAACAAATTTCAGCACATAGCTGGTTGATGCAATCAAATTGCCAGCTGTGTAAGTTTCAGTCCTGTGAATCAGCACTAGCAAGAGAATCAGATTAAGCACCTTCATTAAGACAACTGGGCTTTCTTGCAATTCAATATTGTATTATTGTTTAAGTTAGTTTTTCCAGACCTGAAAAGCATAGCAACAAAACAAAGGAGCAAACTGCATGAGAATAGAAGATTACATCTGCATTTAGCCCAAGTTCTACCCCACTTAACAGGAATCTCATCCCGAGAATCGGAGAGACTAGGGAGAAATATAAAGTTGATTTGCAAGTCTTTACTCTTCCTTCATCAACTCCTATCCAATGATGATGCCACAGGCTCAAAACCAACTTTGTAAAGGTGTCCTTTAGGCCCTTACGATCCTCGTAGATGGTTCCAACAGGTTACCACTCTGAGAAAGGATACCTGCGCTCGATAGTGACTTTGCAATCATGTAGATAGTTGATGCTTCCAGGTGACAAAATAGAACTTATAAATCCTCCATCTTGTATCGTCTTTAGTTCGGCAAACCCCCTTAAGAAGAGATCAAGTAGAGAACACCAAAGGATAACTTGCATTTGTTTCTGAGTGATAACTACCATTATGTCATTTTGTCATCCCAAAGAGATTCAAGAGCATATGCAAGAACAAGTAATCTGTACTTCCTCACGAGCAGAAAAACAGCAGTGCAGAAATACAGTTATAACTCGAGTTCTGTGAATCCGATGATATCGTAGCTTATACCGTTGGAAAGCTTATCAAATTTACTACAACTTTCTTATAGAACACTTCTCCAGATTCTGCAGTTAAGGTAGTCGAAAACTGTGCACAACAGAAACTATTCCAGGTTGCTGACAGCACAGATGCGTCACCTTGTGATATTCATAACTCCCAAACCATAATAGCTATCAGGGTGATTTTTATAGTCAGAGAAAGATATTGAAGTCTACTATTTTCCAGAATTTATCTATGATTTTTAGGCTTCTAAAAATAGAGATATAAGCTAAGGAAGACAGACTGTTTTGACAAGATAGGATAAGGTAGAAACGAGATTCAAAGAGACTAGAGAGATAGATAACACTAATCTTCAAGTCTTCATGCTTCTTTGATTTGTGTTGATAAGATACAAGACATGGATCGAGGATAGCCAAAAGATGACAAGAAAGATAAAGTTTGATCTTTAGTTCTTCGTGCCTCGTTGCTTGAGATATTCAGGAATTGTTGTTGTTGACAGCAGATGCTACCCCACTTAACAAAGATCTTGTTTCACCTGGCGACGTCATTGAAGGCAAAACTTTCTCTAAGGCTTGCTGCTATTGATGAGTCCTTCATGTGTTGATCCTCCTTTAAGATGAGATAAATAAGGTAGCATGACAACCAGGGGTACGCAAGGACGATATAGGAAAAAGACAACAAGAATTAGGATTGATCAAAGGTTAGGTAGGTCAAGAGAGGATACTACCCCACTTTAACATAAATTGAGCTAATTTTCAAGACAAAACCTTCTGGGCCACCTTCAAAACACGGGAATAAAGGACAACACACAATCAACACATCAAGCAAAACAAGCACACAACACAATCATCGATACTACACGTGCTTCTTCAACAATGGTGGTCACGCTATTGGCACATTGAAGATGATGAAAGGCCATCGAACTTTTGAACAAGGTGAGATCAGAATACTTTTGGTAAAAACATCACAACTTAAAACCAAAGGAGTAGGAAATAATAGCTCAAAGAAAGCTATTAAGGAGAGGATACAATAGGATAAGAAAGAGGAAAAAGTCAAAATCAATGAGTCAAGGGATGACAAAAATAGTTTTATAGTAAAATGAGTTTTAGAATACGTCCAGTGCTACTTGGCATATGTCCTACAGTCAACACCGCTCTGATACCACTCTGTCACACCCGGTTTTCTAAAGAATAAAACCAGGCTAATCGTATGTGTGCCCAGGAAGTCCACATATATGTCAGAATGAAAAAGAAACAATGTTATTATATAACATATACATAGCTATATTAACACTTACATCAGAGTATCACGAAACGATGACGAAACTTCAGGCTCCATTCTTCTCAGGGACGGCTGACTGGTGGCTCCGTATGCCAAACACTTCTGAAAGACTTCTGGAAACTCCACTACCTCTTTATCCTTCTTCTGAGCAGCACCTCACTGCACACTGAGGTGTGGGAGAAATAGCAAGGGTGAGTCCATGTCGAACTCAACAAGTACAACACAGGGTTCATGAGGCTCAAAAGGCTAGACACTGTTTGACTGCATTTAGCTTTTATTCATCATGTAATTAGCAATTGAGTAGCATCAAAGTAAACCAAATCCCATTAATGTACCAATGATCAATTGTAATAAGGATAATGAATAGCATTAACATGAGCATAATAGTAACAATAATAATTAAGCATGATATAACAATGGTGATCAGCTATTCTGTAAGAATCCTCAAGGCCGCTCGTATCCGTGAACACGGCTAGTATACCAGTTTATTAAACTCTGCGCAGAGGCGTACACTTTCACTATGAGTCATGACTTCTAAATACATGGGTTTGCGAGGCCCAAAACATCGAAAACCATATAAAGCCATTCAAAAGTTCATCTAACAAGTTAGGGCCATTAGACTCACTCGGCAGGCAGATGTAGGAACCTCTCTTTTCAAATGGCACAATTCCTTCTCGGCTATACTCATAGACTAGAAGTTGTCCTACACCCAACATGTCAAGCCATTCTTACGCCAATTAAGGTAACCGCTAAAAGCTAGAAAAGGTCTCTTGAACAACTAAAGCCAGAGCCATATAGCCCTCACAGTTGTACTGTCAATCCCGATTATCACTTACAGGTAAGTCCTTACGGAGAGTAACTAGAGCAACAACATAACCCCCTGCTCTAGCCCCCTTTTAACAGTAGTAAAATCATCGTTAAAGGTTGGTCGCATAATTCATTAATCCAATTACAAGATTATCGTTCATAATTAAGCGCTAGCAATAGCTACCCAAATGCACATCCCATGGGCGACAAGGAAACAAGATATCAATAGCTAAGTTATAATCTCTATGGTTGTTAAGGAGGACACATGCATATATATGAAAATTTCAGTGAATAGGACAACAAGGATGGTCCTATGTTATACTTGCCTTGATCAAAGCTTTCCTGATGATACTGTTGGTCTGGCTCAAAATAATACTCCTGATCGTTAAGAAACTGCTCACCGTCTATACTCGATCATCAAGCATCAACACACAATACACGAAGCCAACAAAGAGGCATAATTAAAACAGTACACCAATAGTCGCAAACACAGTATAAAAAGTTTGTAAAACTCTTCTACACGTTACTACGATCACACAGACGTAAAGATCACGAAATTCAGATTTAAAACGTGAAAGTTATGAATTTTCTAAGATTTCCTATAGATAAATAATTACTTTAATATAAACTCAAAAATTAAATTTTCCAAACCTATTGTATAATAACACTAACATGTAGAGCTCGCAAATACAAACCTAACGCAACTTGAACAGGTCAAATTAGACTTAAAACGAATAAACGGCGGAGAAAAAATGATGGATGACAAAACTGTAAATAGTATCATCTTCTATCTTGGACTTGGAGGAGCTCATAGAAATTCTTCGGTCTTCTCTTTTGTAGCTTCCGGCCTCCAATGCTAATGAAACCACGCTTCCTCTGAAAGAATAGTCCAAGCTTTTGTTTCCTTTTCTCCGGTTGTGAAATAGGTTCTTAATCCCAATAGATTATATGTTGCTTTTACCAAATTTCCTAGTCCACTTTCAGCAACGCCAAGAGATTTTAAATATTCTACTCTCTCTTCCAAAGGTAGCTCAGCGAGTTCAGCTTCAACCTGAGCTGATATTGTAACCATACCAGACTGCAAGTCCGATGCTGCTTTAGCCACCTCTTTGACATGAGGATTGCTATCAGGTTCAGCAAGATCAGATTCTGTTACATTAGCAACATAAATGACAGGTTTCATAGTTAGCAGACAAAGATGTTGTATAGCTTCTTTCTCATGCTCAGCTAAATCGACCGATCTTGCAGGCTTTCCTTCCATAAGCACCTGCTGAATTTTTTTCCAATCCTGATTTCTCTGCTTGTTCCTTCACTTTTACTTGCACATCTTTAGCTTTGCTCTTGTTAAGCTTATCTAGCCTCTTCTCTATCTGTTCAAGATCCGAAAATATCAGCTCTAGGTTAATGACATCGATGTCTGATCTTGGATCAACCTTGCCATTGACATGAACAATATCGTCATCCTCAAAGCATCGCACAACCTGAAGTATAGAATACACTTCACGGATGTTTGAAAGGAATTGATTTCCTAGTCCCTCTCCTTTGCTTGCTCCTTTGAAAGGCGTGACGGTGTAGAGGACGACGAGACAAACCTCGGAGTGGAAGCGGAATTCGCCGGAGATGTCCGAGGTGGCCAGAAAAGCTCACCGACCCATCGCCAGAAGTTCGCCGAAACGCAAGCTGTAGATTTAGAACTTCGGCGAGGGGTGGAGGGAGCTACGAGCAGCGGCTCGTGATAAGGATTGTACTTCTAAAATTAGGGCGTCGAGGGCTACGCCGGCATATATATAGTTGTAGGGTTTGGAAACTTTTCAGAATTTCTTAATTTTGGGATTATTTTAATTCCGCGAATAAAAATAATTTCAGAAAATCAAGAATTACCTTTTAAGCCGCGAAAAATAGCCCGGAGCTCAGAAAAATCACCAGAAAAATCCTAGAGACTCTTGGAGAGATAAGGAACTCAACTAAATGAGTTTGGACTCATGACAAGATTGATGAAGAGATCAAGGAAAAAGATTAAGCTCACGGAAATTGAAATTTTAAATCCAGAAAATATCAAAAAGTTTTCCAGTGAGAAGCAAATGTCGTCCTATGGTATTTTGAAAATAATAGCACTCACCAACACCAAAGTCAAACATCACACAGACACCACATTATCAAATTAATATGAAAAAGTTTAAAACCACAATTTTCTATATTTAAATTAGCAGCAACTTAACTTATCTAATAAATTTATTCAAATATTGAAATCATTTATTTTATTTAGTGTTTTCTAAGCATAACACAAAATTGAAAATTTTCGGGTGTGACAGCACTTCTCTAAACAAAGAGATTTGTCTTTCTCTGAATTAAAATACAATTACCGTAAGAGAAGCAGCAGAGTATGGCCATTTTGCATTTTTGCCGACCTCCTGGCTGCAGTAGAGCTAACAACACAATTACCGAAAGCAGAGTGGTCAATGGCAGATGAAAAAAGTCAGAAAATGAGATTATTTTTGACCGTAAAATATATTAACCGAAAAAGGTTTAACAGAAAGTCTTACAAATAAACAAAGAGGAAAGCAGAACGAGCTAAGGAAATTAAGAAACAAAAAAAGAAAGGAAGAAAATCTGCTCTAGGCAGCTAAGGAAACCAAAGTTTGCATCCATGAGTTAAACTGCTGTTCTTGTCCCTGCTTCAATCTATGTTGGAGAAGATTCAACTCCTTGAAGAAAATCCTGCTGCAATTAGCCCTGTTTCTCCCTTCCCCTCTGAAAATAAGGTCAATTCTTGCTGTCCAGATCGTCCAGCACATTAGGATCACTGTTTCCATGAAAAAAAGGAGAGTTTAGCTGAGCTTTCTTCAGTGAAGCTAGTCCGGGGAAGGCAGTGTCTGAGGAGATATCAATCCCTATGATGTCCCAGCACATTCATGCAAAGGCACAGTCAACAAAGAGGTGGTAAGCTGTTTCCTCAGTCAGCTGGTCGCAAAGAGCACGGTGATAAGAGTTCAGTGCCATGTTCTTTCTTCTTAAGATGTTTTTAGTGCTTAGCCTGTCCTTAATCAAAAGCCAGAAGAAGACTCTGTGCTTTGGCTGGGCTTGGTTTTTCCACAGCCATTTGTATGCAGGATGAATGTCTGAGTGTCCCACTATACCTTGCTTGAGGTAAATTTTTCTGAACCCCCATTGTAAGTCCACTTATCATAGTCATCAGTAATAACCAGGGATTGCAACAAGGACTGAATAACTTGCATCTGGCTCAAAGCAAGCTGAGATAGAGGTAGCTGAAAGAGATCAACCAAATCCTGAGAGTTGAGGGCCCTTTGCACAGTTATGTGTTTGTTTCTTGCAAAGGAAAAGAGCTCAGGGACTGTGGAGGACAGAGGGTCATGGTTCCATCCATCAAGCCAAAGGAAAATGCTGGTTCCATTCCTAACCAGGGGCTTAGCAATGTCTTTGAATTGAAGTAAAAGCTTCAGAATGTCTCTCCACAAAAAAGACCCCTTTCTTGTATGGTTGGGCAGTTTACCATTTGGATAATGCTTTTCCCACACTAGTTGCACCCAAGGGAGATCATGCTTATTGAAGAATTTATGCAGGTTTTTCATCAGGAGTGCTTGGTTTTGCTTCAATGGGATTATTTGCAAACAAACAGATTAAAAACTGTTAAGGCAGAAAAAATAGGGGCGCCCATGTCTTAACTAAAAGTTCTTGTGAAGGTGTGTCGTCTGCAGTGTGGCTGCGCACAGCCAGCCCAGGACAATGTAATCAAAAGCATGCAACGCAGTGTGGCTGCATACAAATAATATTCAGGCATCATGCAGCTTTCTCTTAAAAAAAACACTGCTGGAGCATGTGGCCATACAATTGTGTGACTGAATGAAAGTTGAAAGACAATGATTCCTAGAACACCTGCGTCAAATATATAAGACTAAAGCTGACACCATTCATTCATTCATTCATTCATTCATTCATCATCTCTTCTAACAATTTTCTTGTGACATGCACACATGACTTTTTGAGACTTGAATTACCCAAACCAAAGTCTACTGCTATCCAGACAATCAGGCATAGTACACATGCCTGCCGTTGGACGCCGCTCCCCATGTCCACGCTGCCGCCGGATGCCCTGTGCTCGCCATTGTGCTCCCAGTGTAGACAGCGCCAGGAGATGCAACTGGCATCAGCTGGTAACGAGGATGCCCATCGCCTACTATGGGTCTGGTCACGCCATGAGCTTGCATCGCAGCACCTACAACCATCTGTGGCCAATACACGCCAGTACCACTACTGCTATGACAACTCACATCCTGCTGGCCGTGGGGGTACCATGCCGGATTGACCTGCTGGTGTGCCAGACCTGCATGGTACTGGATCTCAGGGTTTGTCGTGACAGCTTCATAGTATGGCATGCCTTCTATTCCTTGCAAGCAGTGCAGATCCATTTGACTGACCCCTTAGACGCTCTCAATCAGTTCGCCGCCACTTCTGCTTGTAATTGCAGTACCCACAATTGAGACGTTGTCCATGTCAGAGGTCAATACACCCTCAGCGGCATCCCATGTCCAAACTGGAGGGCTGCTTCCATTCAGTGACTTGTTCTCTGGGACACAGACAGGTCCAGGCAAGACAGGAGCACTAGGCAGAGCTGATGCCCCCTGTGTGATACCACACATGTCTACGGCGTAGCTGAACCACACATTTCCTTGGACGTCTACATGGTATTGCCTTTGACTGTGACTCACACGGTGTTCTCCCCAAGTGTACCCAGGTAGCGAAACTGTTTGAGTTGGCTCTGAGCGGCTCACAGCAACCACATGAGTGGAGTCGAGTTGCTTCTCTACTTGCTCCAACTGGTCAGATAACTACTGCATGATTTTTAACACTAGAGAGTTGGCTTCTTGCTCAGTAAGATGTGATGGTAATGTAGCAGAAGCATGTGTGCTTACTTGGTCAGAAGCAACACTGCACCTCACTAGATGCTTGCTAATTTTCTTTTTCTCATCCTCCCGGTTCTCAGGTTCTATTTTAACCTCAGATTTTGTAGCAGTGGAAGTATGCAGGGTTTCTTTATGATGACTCTTAGTTTCCAATATGGACCTTGATGAATTATCAGATGATGTGTGCTTCTCTGCCCGTAGCATTTGCCTGTGATTCTGCAGGTGCAGCTCTTTGTATTCAGGATGATAGGAATGCCTCTCCATTTCACTTGTTTTTGCTGGGACTGCATCCTGCAGAACAGTGCTTTGATTCACAGATGGCTGCTTTGGAGCAGGTATTGCAATGCAGTGCACCCCAACAGCATCAGGCAGTTCTTTCTTGCTTGGCTCTTTAACTTCTGTGCACATGATAGTGTCACCACCATGGAGATCCTTGGCATGCTGTTCATCATGCTGATTCTTTCTCGATTGTTTTGTCTGCTTAGGACTAGCACAGCTATTTGTTGTATCATAATCCACTTCCTCGGCAACTGTTTTCTTCTGATTCACGGATGCAACTGAAGCATCCCCAAGCATTATGCTCCCCACAGTAAAGCCTCTAGCCAAAGCTGCCTGCATGGTGATTATAGAACTGTTGATAACAACGCCTGATACAGGAGCTTTAGGCAAACTAGATGTTTCTGTATTCTCAGTTCCAAACACACATGGTGTTGATGCTTAAATCAGTCACACACCTGCATTGAACCAGAAAACACTACTCGAACCAAACCGAGCAGCAACGATACCCATCACATCGGCTGTTTGGCGACTAAGGGCGATGTATACATCGGCCATTGCATGGAGAGCACCTAGGCTTCTTGCCAAACACTTGGAAAGTATTTTTTTTATACCTCCCGTTGATTACTTTTGTGAGACGTTCACCTTTCACTGTCTCTAGCAGATAAGAGTTGTCTTATCTTGGCCATTAGCTTGAGTGTAGTACGGAGATGAATTGACCATCTTGATCTTCTATGATTCGGCAAAATCCTTCACTTCCTTGGACATAAAAGATGTCCCTTGATCTGTAGTTAACGTTTGAGGAATGCCGAATCTATGAATGATATGCTCAGTAATGAACTCAATCACCTCCTTATGTGTCATATTTTTCAAAGGGACTGCCTCACACCATTTAGTGAAATAATCTGTAACAACCAAGACAAATCGATGTCCCTTTGAAGATAGGGGATGAATTTGTCCAATGAAATCTAGCCCCAACCACGGAAAGGCCACGGTTTTATGACAGGATGAAGCATAGCAGTAGGCACCATCTGAATATTACCGAACCGTTGGCATTCTCCACAACCTTTGTAGTAGCGAAAACAATCGGTCATCATTGTAGGCCAATGAAAACTAGGCCTTCTCAACAACCACTTCATCTTCAGGGCCGATTGATGCGTACCACAAATTCTTTCATGGGCTTCTCCCATAGCCACTCTCGCTTGATCAGATCCCAGGCACTTGAGCAACAAATTGTCAGCTATTCATCGATAGAGCTCACCATTAATGCATTGTATACTTGAATGCACTTCGCCGGATGCTCTTATCAATTTTGGCACAAGGATCTTGCAAATATTTCAACAAGGGAGTCCTCCAATCCTCCAAATCGGCCATGGAATCATCAGAAATTGATCTAGACCGATTTGGGACACTCTTGGGTGAATCGGCAGTGCTAACTGTAGGGGAATCAGCTAAGCCGATTGTTACAGTCGGCTAAGCCAATTTGTTTGTACCTGCACAGAAAAAGTTTGTATTTTGATTGCATCGGCTTTTCTTGTATATGAAAATTACACCCATCGACGTCAAAGCCTGATGCTTGTTGAGCTAGCATGTTAGCCTTTTGATTTTTATGCCTCGGAATATGCCAAATTTTGAATTGGGTAGATCACCAGCAATGAATCACCATAGGCTTCAACATGCTGTACTCCCATAGAACTTAACATGATCAACCCGAATAAAAGAGCTTCATATTCGGTTTGATTGTTAGTGCATTAAAATTGTAATCGGCTTGACATCCCTGTTTCAACATTATTAGGGGAAACTAAAATAATGCCAATACCTTGGCCTTCTCTACAAACTGATCCGTCAAAGTATAATTTCCATGAAGTATAAATAAGGTAATTGACTTCTTGATCTAAATGAATACTATGCTCAACAATAAAATCAGCAAGAATTTGACTTTCAAATGTTTTTCAATGGCTCAAAGGTCAAGTCATATTGAGCTAAAGCGTATGCCCACATGCCTATCCTAACAACGAGGATTAGCCGATATAACATGCGCACATCGGCTTGGCATGCAACAACACATGTACTTGGCAAATGATAATGTTTCGTCTTAGCACAAGCATATAGTACAGTGACTAGCATATACATTTTTAGAATATGGGCATACCGCATCTTGGGATCAAGAAGACATCAATCAATATATATGATAACGCATGCCTTCCTTTTGTCTTCTTGAATCAAAACAACACCGATGCACTCTCTTCGGCAATAACATAAAGGTGAATGGAGCTCCACTCCTAGATGCATGAAAAACTGGTGGCATTGATAGAGAATTCTTGAGAAGCTCGATTATCCCAATTTATAATCAACTTCTAAGTTTTATCCAGCATGCGTCGGCCGTAGCATAACTCTAATATCAACTTGTTCACATATGTTGGCCGACGCAATTCCTGTTCAAGCAGAATTTATACAACATGATGATATGGAACCGATCGTCAATTGGCTCTAGAGAGACCAGAACATAGCTTCCTCTTTTAACTTTAAACCAGTAAGATCTCTCCCTGACAAGCAACTCATATCGCCATGCCCCCCAGGAAAAGGAGCATCATCCATAGCATGAACAGTCTCCACTTTGTTATCCACCCACTGAATGAGGAACTGGTGCAAACTAGAAGACACACATTGATTGCCATGAATCCATTCGCGCCCAAGAATCAAATTGTAGTTCCCTTGCACCTCTACAACAGAGAAGATAGTGGCCAATGTTTTGCTCCCAATGCTAAGCTTCATCGAAGCAAGTCCCTTAATCAGAGTACATTTTCCTCCTCCAATGCCATTGATCTTCCTCTTGGTTTTAATTAACTCCTCATCAGATCCGCCAAGCTTTTTATAAAGTGAATAAGGCATTAAATTCACACTAGCTCCGCTATCTACCAACATATTGTCGACCAAACTGCCATTGATGTAGCCTGTCACATACAATGCCCTGAGGTGATCCATGGAGTTCGTTGGCTTCTTGAAAATGGCATTCTGAGGTATAGAGTCATTTTGATCTTCAGAAGATTCTCCAACATGTTTAGGAACAACAACCATAGTAGAAGCCGAATCAACCAAGGTCTCATTGGCAGACACTATAACAGATGCAGTCGAGCACACTGAAGTTTGCGCTTTTGGGTCCTTGATAAACCAGGAGGGCACCATGGCGGTTGGAGGATTTTAGGAGCCGATGTGTCACTTTGGGCTTCACGATTACTAACATCATCACCCTTTGATATCCTCTCCACATCTGATTGGTCCAGATTATCAATGACAATCGGTCCATCACTTTGTTTGACTAGAGCACCTGCAAAACCAACTTTGACAACAACTTGCTCATTGGTCTTTTTTGTTGGTTTAACTAGAACTTTCTTGTCCCTCAACACATATGATTGCTTTGCTGATGTCTTGCCCTTTTGTTGGACCTAATTAGCATGTTTACATGAAACTGGCTTAATCGGTCTTGCCTTGTTGGGGCTTGATTGGCTATAGCTCAATCAGCCATGAAGGACACGCTGCTGCTCCTTTTGAGCTAAACCAACGGGCATCTTCCCATGATTTGGATGATTTAATGGGGAAGGACCCAACACTCCACCTTTGCACATGTGCTGCGTTTTTTGTTTGCAACTAGCTTGACCAATTTGGAAAATCGGTCTTGCTGATTTTTTATGTTCACCAACACTAAAATCAGTTTGGCCGGCTTTTAAAGTTAGCATAACCACCATCGTTTGTACAATAGTGTTAGTAATCGATTTTTGCTTGTCCACGGGAGTTTGGGCTTGCCCCCCAAGCCCACAAGACTTTATAGTAATTTTGAGACTCTCCCGATTGCCATTGGACTTTTCTAGCACAACCTCGCGATCTAGGACTTGCTTTTCCTTCTTAGGTTCTCTTGTCTCGCCGATTATCACATTTTTTTCCAATAGTGGAATCAGCTTGCCCCGGCCGAATCAAGATGGCCGGATTACTTATCTCTAGAGTTTCAGCCATAGAAAGTGTCTTAGTGCAAGGTAAAGGATGCGCACCTTCTCCTGAATTGGTCTTATCGGTTTCAGGCGCCGAAGAGACCAATTTGGATTGATCCTTTGAATTCACCATACTATGCTCTTCTTTGCTCACATCATAATTAATTCTTTCTTTCTTACTCATGGCCGATGACTTATATGTAATCGGCTTCTTGCTCATACTCTCTAACCCTCGAAGTATATGTCACGCCCGGTTTTCCAAAGAAGACCAAGCACTCATTATATGTGTGCTCAGGAAGTCCACACATACAACAACAGAACAGAAATATCAAAACAATATTTATATAAAACTGAATACTTACTATATTAACACTTACAAATATCAGAGTGTTGCGGAATGACTGATAAATTTCTGCTCGAGCTCCATTCTTCTCAGGGACGGCTGACTAGGGTAACATATGCCTAGCACTTCTATCAGTCTTCTGGAAACTCCCCCGTAACTCCATCAGTCTTCAGAGCAACTTTTCTAAAGTTTGAGGGTGTGGAGAAAATAGCAAGGGTGAGCACATGTCATACTCAGCAATATAACATGGGGTTTATGAGGCTCAGAAAGGCTGACACTGGTTAAACTGCGATTAGCTTTTAGTGAGTCATCTTTTTAGCATTTGAGTAGCAACAAACTACGTAAGCCCAAATAACCTCATGATCATGTAAACGAGAATAATGTATAGCAAGAAACAATAATCATCAGTGAACTTTAATATCATCAGTGTTCATCATTTATTTTGTAAGGGTCCAAGGCCGCTCGTGACCGTGAGTACGGCTGATATACCAGCTTCACACTCTGTAGAGACTGTACACTCTCACTGTGAGTCGTGATTTACCCTTTTGTCCGAGGTGATCAGCCTCTTAACCCACTACCAAGGAAGGTCGGCAGGGTTCACTATGAAGTCTTTCAAAGGTTCGTCTAACAAGTTAGGGCCATTAGATTCACTCGGCAAACAGATATAGAGCCCCCTTCCAAATGACACAATGACGCGTAGCCTATACACATAAGGACAGAGGTCGCACTATACCCGATTCGTCAAGTCATTCTTACGCCATGAAGGTTACCACTAACAAGCTAGAAAATGTCCTCATACTCGACTAAAACCAAAGCCATATAGCCCTCATAGTTTTACTGTAAGTCCCAGATGTTCGCTTACAGATGAGTTCTTATGGAGAGAAACTAGAGCACCATAAAAACAGTCCAATGCTCTAGCCCTCTTGGGCCATGTTTCTATAAAGCATCTTTTAAACATTTATTGCATATACCATTAGTCAAGTTACTGATCATGGTCATTTATCTTGAGCACTAGCATAAATACTACCCAATGCAATGTTCCACTGGTGTCAAGGTACAAGATACAAAAGCTAGAATATCCTTAGGGATAACAAGGTAGACACATGCACATGAATTAAGTGTATTAAAGGTGAATAGGAAACAAGGATGATCCCATGCTATACTTGCCTTTTCCCAAAGTCTAGCTGCTCAATCCCATGCTATACTTGCCTTTTCCCAAAGTCTAGCTGCTCAGACCCTTCAACTGCTATCTTCTGGTCTCAAGTCCTTTTGCCTCGACTGTCGGTCCTCAACTCCTCATCTTCAGCGCTAATTAACCATTCTTCTTCTTCTCGCAACAATCAAGTAGAACAAATAGACAATAAACACAACTAAGAACAACACACCAAACAAAATAGACATTTTAAAAGAGCCGCACTAAGCACAACGGTTCATTTCTACGATCACGAGAGCGCAAGAACAACTAAGAACGGAGCTATCGAGGAGTTTGCACTCAGAATGAAGAAGACAAACTATACGCTTGATTTATTTTAGTTAATGAAATGAAATGATTAGACATTTTCAGAGGATTATCCTAAAGTTGAACCAACCAAATTATATCAAGTTATAAATGCTAGAGTTAAACCTAAGTTTTATTTTATTTATGAACAATTATATATCATTAATGCAATTTAAAGAATTATAGTTTTGAAATATAAAACATGTGAGACCAGTTAATCGAATCATTATATGTTACGAGGTTGATCTAAGCATGTCATTGTTGAAAAGGCATTTATGTTGATATTAGTCATGTTAACATTTATTTATGAAGGACCAGAGTTATAAACCTAAGTTGCTTCTAATAAATTAAAAGACATTAGATAACCACTAATCAGATTAAGTATATATATGTTTCATGTTTAACTAAACAAATTATAATACATATGTTGTCCTATGTTTCTTTTATTTATAAACATTAATATTATTTATGTCACTTAAACATTTATTTTTTTTTTGAAAACATAAAACAGGTAGAATCGTATACTAGAAATATTTCATTCAGGGGTTATACCTAAGCAAGTTACATTTAATAAAGACCCTCAAGTTGGTATTGATCAAAATGACATTTAATTGTAAAAGGTAGGAGACAACACCGTAATTTATTTTTACTTAAAACTTGGTAGCATTAATATTTAACTTATAAAATTTAGAGATGTGATACATGCTGCACGTTGTTACTAACATGTAGCATACATCGACACGATCGCAATGCAACGGAATCGTAATTACAACCCTAGGTTGGTTTTAACTAGAAAGCTATTAAATAATTATTAATCAGATTGCATTTATATTAATAAATTCATATAAAAGTGACATGATAAAGGTTTGCACTACTGCGTAGAGCGCGACGATACGAATCTAACGCAACTTGAACGGAGCAAAACAGAATTCAAACGAAACAAAACATCAGAGGATAAAAAAAACTAAGAGAAGTGGATACGTACTACGATTGTCTAGTCACGTACTGATACGGATGGAAAGTACTATTCCTTTGATGAGAATAGTGATGGAGTTAGCTGACAACCACTTTGGCCTTGGTTACTGGTGACAATCAGGGCAGCACGCAGAGCAAGCAGCAGGCCACACGGTTCGTTGTAGCAGCAATTTCGAACTTCTTCAAGCAGAGAGGTGTGCCACGGGTGAAAGAAAAGGAAAGGCCAACAAGGTAGCACTAGGCCTTGTTGCAGAAGTGCAGATCAAGATAGAGGTCGGCCTCTATAGGTAAACATAGAATAAATAGAAAGAAAAGAAGGGTAAGGAAAATCTCACGCTGAAATTGAGGAGAAATTGAAGATGGGCACCGGCAAGCCCGCTCGGCTGACATCAGCCTGCTGTAGCCAACCGACTGGCAGGTGGTGGTTTTTGCCAGAGACAGACGAGATGGCCGGAACAGCCGCCACGGGAGTTGTCGGAGTTGGCTGATGGTGACATGATAGGTGGAGAGAAAATTCTATAATTTACTACACAAGAGATCTCCAAAACTAGGGGCTCCTCTTACGGTGGTTTTGGTGTGCTTTGCCCATAGAGTAGGTACATACCTATAGGGAGGAAAACTCTCCACCTTCACATCAACTAGCAATATGGTACTAATTGATGTTGCACCATCTATCTCCACTAATAGGCCTAAATAGACATTAAGGCCCATTAGTAAATAAAGACAGGCCTTTATGATTATTGCACCTAGGCTTTAAGCGTTGGAAAAAATGAGATATTTATTTATTTTCGGAATTAATTAATTTCATGGATAAATTAATTTCAGAAAAGTCTAAAATTATTATTTAAGCCACGAAAAATATTCCGAAAGCTTCAAAAATTCAGGAAAAATTATCAGAGATATTATGGAATATGAGGAACCCAGATAAAATATTTGGAGCTCACTATAAGATAATTTTAGAGCTTCCAAAAATTAGATTATGCTTGTAGAAAAATAGGAAGAAGTTCTGACAAAAGCAGAAAAAAATTCCCGAGAAGTTTATAGAGATTGATTGATGGGCGAGGAACTGAAAGGAGTAATTTGTGTTAAAAAAAGATTTTAGGAAGCTCCCAATGAAAACTTGATCTAAGAAACGAGGAATATTGATTGTAGAAAAAGATAAAGGCATGCTGGAAAAAGGAAGATCGACCTACTAAACGCATTTTTAAAGACTTTGCTCGCTCTCAATACACAAGAGTTAACAAGCAAACATCACATCAAACAATAGCCCGTCCAATTAGTTTAGAAAAATTTAAAGATTCTCATTTTTTTCATTCCTTTTCTATAACTAATTGATGCTATCATAAACTAAACTAGGAAAATTTTATCTGAATATTAAAACATTCATTTTATATAGTGTTTCCTATGCGCAACGAAAACTGGAAATTTTGGGGTGTGACATGTACCAGAACAACGTGGGGTCTGGCGGTGCGAGGCACGAGCTGGAGGACGGGCTTCCAGTAACACCCGTCGGCGCAAGGCACGAGCTTCAGGACCAGGTGTACAGAACGCGTCGGCGTGCGGCTGGCGGCCCCAGCGATGCCGGACGGCACGAGGCGTGACCGTGGCCCGACGGCGATAGTGGCTCTCCCCTTCCAACTGCGGCGGCCCCTCCCTCCTAGTTTCGCATGCCCTTGGCTGAGTCAGCCATTGCTTTGACTACTAATTAATCCTCTCTCCTCCACGGAATCCCGATGTAATGGCAGATTCAGCTAGGGCCACCCTCTCTCCTCGAGACCGGGATTGAGGTCAATCAATTGGTTGTCCTATAGATCTGGACTCCTTTTGGTTGGATTTCAATGCGATTCTTTTTCCTAGAACTTCCAATGCTTCCTCTCACTATTTCTTTGTATTTTGTGGTTCCGATAGATTTGATTGTGTATAAAATGTTTATGAATTTTTTCATTTTGTTCCCAAGGCCAATTCAGATTATAACTCCAGCTAGTACCAGAGGGATGGATCACGTATTCCCGTTGGATTTTTCTTTTTTCTTTTTACTCCGACAGAGTTTGGATGTAGCTGTTTGATTTTTTGCCACTACATTACTGTTTGCACGTTATGCTAGATTGATGAGTAGGTTTGGTGAGGTTTGTGCTGGTTGCGATATGCAAATTAGATTTCAATAAATCCCTGGAACAACACATGCTTGTTCACATTTGCCTATAAGAGCCAACATATTTCAATGATGAGCTTTACATTTTGATTTGCCTTTCAATCTGAACTCTCCTCTCCTGAGGGAGCCCACGGCAGGAATTTACAATGAGCTGTCAGTTGATGAGGGACCCACGGGGTTCCCCATGGAGAAGAGATAAGAAGACCTAGTCCAACTAGGATTCCTTACATGTAATCCTACTAGGACTAGTTTCCTGTGATCCTATTAGGACTTCTACTTTGTAACCGACTAGGATTCCTGTCTCTCCTGGACTATATAAAGGAGGGCAGGGCCCCTAGATCGGCACTTCACCCAACCTACCTCCATACACCTTACACCACAACAGACCTCATGGTCTAGAAGCGTCGCGATATTCTATTCACCCCAACTGGACGTAGGACGCCGTGACTTTCCGGCGTACCGAACCAGTATAAATCGTCGTCTTCCTACGTTTACCATCGAGTTCCTGCATACGCCGACACCCCTCGGAACAAATCACCGTCCCGGGTACCCCCGTGATGGGTTATCGGTGATAAAACATCGACAGCAGGCGCGCCAGGTATGAGCTGTCGGCGCTTTGCATTCGAGAGCTCGGTAGACCTCAAAATCAAGATTTGTCGCGGTTTTCGTTGACTATCGTCCACAACTCGCTGCAACTCCGAACAGCCTTGTCAACAACTCGCCGTGCTCATGTCCATCATTGGCGTCGTTCATCAAAGCAAGTCAAAAAAAAGGGCCGATCTAAAGCTCGAATGAGTACAAGTCGGACTGCAGTATCGCCTCCGCATCCAATACGGCGTCAACACTGAAAATCTCCAAATCAAAGCTCCAACAATCGGACTTCAATTGAGGATCAACCCGGTCATCCACGACGAATACGAACTAGGCGCACCTGGGCAACACGAACGATACAAACCAAGCTCAACTCAGCCGAGAAAGCGAGCAAGGCCATGACGTATACCCAACAATCTGGCTACACTCAAAAAAAAAAGAAGAAGAAAGAAAGAATAATGGTGGCCCATGTCTACGTATACCCAACAATCAGAGCACGAGTCGTTCCGACTCGAGTACAACTAGAATTGTTAAGTCATAAAAGAACAACTAGACATTTAAAAAATTCAAAAATATGGATTTCAAAAATCTCTAATCTTAAAATAGAATTTTGAGGTCCTAAGTGACGAAAAATGAAAAAGCCACCAAATTTAAAGTTGCATCCCTCTATGAGTACTAGAACCTTGGTTTATATTGTTTTCAATCCGAGGTACTTTGAAAATAAAGAATGAATTTAAAAACATAGAACAAAATTTTGAGGTACTAAATAACTTCAAATAAAAAAGTAGTCAACTATAACGTTGGTTTAGGTCTTTTTCCTTGCGACTTCATTTGAAAATTTCAAATTAATTTAATTCCAATACCTAAAAATTTTAAATAGATTTTTCATGCACTAAATTAAATCAAATGAAAAGGTCATCAGGTATAAAGTTATAAATCACTTCCAACACTAAAACCTTAAAGTTTTTCTTCATCAAACTTGATTGATATGTAACTGTTATGAATGTTGCTCTGCTACTCCCATTTTTAAAGGCGTGGAAAACTGGCAACAGCCTCTACACATCCATATCCATTGTGGGGTGGTGTTTTTAGTAGAGAACCATATCTAGAAAATCTCTTATTTCAAAAGATGATCCACAATATAGGTACGATGTATTGAGGACCGTTTATCAATAATAGGACGGGGTGAATTAATTAATTACTAATTTTATATCTTCAACCGGTACTGTCTACATCTCTGACCCAAAACACCTATTAAATCGATCTCAAACATATTCCATAGATCAGACCTGTTTGCATTGTGTGTGTCTAAGTTAGGGCACGCACAAATTTACAATACATCAATTGCAGTCAAACTTTACATGAATTAGCTGTGGATTTGTAGAAAATAAAACAGATTTTCTATTTTTAGAAAATGGAAAAGCACCTCAGAATAATGGGCCCCTTGAATTTAAATATCCAGCCAATTGCTAAATCGATTTTTGGTAAGAGAATTTCCAATGAGATATAAGTTTATATGATTTGTTGCCTCTTTGTTTTGAGTGTAACTTCTGAGAAACAAATTAAATTCTTGCAGGTGCCTGGTATTCTCTCATGTCTACCCATTGCACGCAAGAAAATTGATGTGGGTAGTAGGATGAAGAGTATTATAGAAGAACTTGGGAAAATCAACAAAGAATTTAATGATTTTGATTTTTCAAATGGTGGCACTACAACTTTTGCTGAGCACCTTGATGATGTTCGTGAAAGATCATCACGTCTGCCTGACGAACCAATAATAGGGAGAAACAAAGAAAGGCGGGAAATCATAAACCTGCTATCTGCACGTAATAATAATGAAGAGACATTGATTGTTGCTATCTTTGGCCTTGGAGGTATGGGCAAGAGTACTTTGGCACAGCAAATTTACAATGATGTCCATTTCAAGAACTATGATCATCGTATATGGGTTTATGTGTCCCGCAATTTCAGTTTAAGGAAAATTGGAAGCTCTATAATTTCTCTGCTACCAATAGAAGGAAGCCAGCAGAACAAGGATACACTGGAAGCGATAAATCAGTGCCTTGATACCCAGCTCCATGGCAAGAAGGTTTTGATTGTTTTAGATGACTTATGGGAGAAAGAGGACATTGAGTTGCAGAAACTGAGAAGTATGCTTCATGTGGGCAACGGCAGTATGATAGATGTCATAGTAACCACACGCGATGAAGACATTGCAAGGAAAATTTCCACCAGTGAACCATACAAGCTTGAGCCCTTGAAAGATGCTACATGTTGGGAAATAATTAAGAGAATTAGTAAGTTTGAACAAAAACATAACCAACAAGGATTCAAGCAGATAGGATTGGATATTGCAAAGAAATGTGGAGGTGTGGCATTAGCTGCTCAAGCAGTTGGATACCTGCTACAATCCAAACAACTATCTGAATGGACAGAAATAAACAACAGTGACATCTGGAATGAATATTATGAGGATGGTGTTAGTGTTCTCCCGTCCCTGAAGCTAACTTATGAAAGGATGCCACCACAACTAAAAATATGCTTTTCCTATTGCGCCATATTTGAAAAGGGCCACAACATCACAGAGGATGATTTGATTCACCAGTGGATTCCTCTCAATTTTATCAAGCCATCCATGGGAAAGAAATACATCAGGCAACTTTTGGGGATGTCGTCCTTCCTTCAAGTATCAAAGTTGCCCTCGGTATGTATATGTATATGTAACTGCCAAAATAGTATTCTCTGCTAGATATCTATATATTCTTGTACCACTCAAGTTTTGCTTACTCACTCATACTAGTTTCAACAACTCAACTGTTGACATTTGAAAAATAATTTTTCTTGGAATGTTTTTATGATAAACCCAAATAAGTATATGTGATATTACATTTATTAGGACTATAATACTATTTTTGTTATGGCTATTTATCCTATATCAATTTAAAATAAAGATAAGCTACAGGCAGCACAACACACTTGTGGTAGTTATCTATTGTTTTAATTTTATTTTCAAATTGTATATCAACTAGTCCGTCAACAGTGCTCTCGCTTGGCTTGTGTCATAGGAGACATCAGCATTAGCTATTTAAATATAAAATTGTTCAGTAGGCATAACAAATATTTATAGTCTCTATCTATGATAAACTTAATTATGAACTAATGATATGTATGTTTTCATCCATATCCATAGTTTTTCTATTTGTAGGGGCACCTTAGTCTATCTTCAATATGCTTTAAAATCATCTCTTAAACTAGACTGTTTTGGCTCTTGTTGCAACCCATACATTAGAACATTATAAATCTAATTTTTTGTTTAAATATCAACATTATTTTTTGCTACAAATCTTTTTATCCTAAGTGAGCTTTAACTCTTAGGGTTATTATATCTTTTGTAAATTTGGAAAAAAGAACACTTTAGGTGTCACACCCCAAAATTTCTGATTTTGAGTTGTGAATAGAAAACACTAAATAAAACAAATGGTTTAAATATTTGTTTAAGACTTGACAAGACTAATTTAAGTTTTAGCAAATTTAGTATAGAAAATTTTGGTATTTCAAACTTTTCCAAATTAATTTAGTGGTCTCTTGCCTTATGTAATGTTTGCTTGTTGTATGACTATGTGTTGTGATTGTGAAAAGTTTTAAAGCGTGTTTAGTATGTCTTTTATTAGTTATCTGTCTTGTCTCTGTCTTTTTCTACAGTCAAATTTGCGCTTTCTCGGTCCTAATCTTTTCATTCTGAGTTTCCCCAAAATCCATTTCTTCCACTCGAAATCACTCATTTCATTTTATCATCCATCAGGGTATCTCTGAAATATTCCCGAGAATAATTCGGGCTTTGTCGGGAACCTTTTCCTATTTTTTAGGAGAATAATCTATTTTTTAGATGCTCCAAATTATATTATCATAGGCTCCAAATACTTTATTTGGGTTCCTCATGTTCCATAATGTCTCTAGAAAATTCCCTCGAATTTTCGGAGCTTTCGGAGTATTTTTCGCGGCTTAAATAATAATTCTGGACTTTTCTAGAATTATTTTATCCATGAAATTAATTAATTCCGAAAATAATAAATATCTCATTTTCCACCCAAGCCTGTGTGCAATAATCCTAAATGCCCATTCATTTATTTACTAATGGGCTTTAATAATTAATAAGACCTATTAGTAAAGATGGAGGATGCAACGTCAATTAGCACCATATCGCTAGTTGACATAGAGGTGGAGAGTTTTCCTCCCTATATATACGTACCTACCCCTTGGGCAAAGCACACCAAAACTACCGTGGAGGAGCCTCTAGTTTGGGAAATCTCTCGTGTAGTAAATTAGATTTTTTTTCTCCTCGTGTCTCCTGCTGGCCGCATGGCTCAGCACCGCGCGCAGCCCCGCTCTAGCCCGGCCTCGCCCTCCAAGCTGCGCTGGCTATCACTCCGTGGACGCCGCCATTCGCACGAGTTTGCAGGGCTGCACGCGTGCGGCTAGCGTCGTTGACGGCCGACCCCTGCCCAACAATACGCCGCCGCCCCTGGGGTGCCCTGCACTTGCCGGAGCTCCCTTCTCGTGACCATGTTCTGAACGAGCTACAAGCTTGAACGATGTGGCTGCGTGCAGCTGTCTAGCAGCAGGAACACATATTGTTCTCCCTCACGTGACATTAGTATGACGTCGTTTAATCAAAGGTCAGCTGCATCTCCTTGTCCATTATTTTTATTGATTAAATACTATGCCATCGACATGCATAGGACATCTTCCCAAATAATTTATCTATCTCTGAATGGCACCCACGCAAATAGACCGTTCGTTGTTTCGACCCTTATAAATCTCTCCAACTTGTAAGTCATATCCTTCTTGTTTTAACTCTGTTTCGCCTCGTGTGGCCGCGTTTGGTTGGCAGAGCGCATCCGTTCGCCGCTGCTGTTGATGTCGTCCTCTGCTCCACCGTCGTTCGTAGCCAGTTGCTGAGCCCCGCACCAGGTGAAGAAGCAGCAGCAACCGTTTTTCTCGTTATCTCACGCCTCTGTTTTTCTCACGTCATCGCCGATCTTCGCATGCAGGGAGCCACCGTCCGCCCTAACGAGCAACACGCCCTAGCTGTCCCTTCACTGCCGACGAGGACCCTCTAGGTGAGTTCGTCGAGAGTTAATCTCGTTCCCATGCACTTCCCATCCAAACCCGAGTCGCATACGCCATTCTCGTTGAACGCTGACGAGCTCTTCATCGCCGGCAATGGCTATCCTCACCGGCGCTACTGTTTCTGGCTAACCCCATATCATCACGTGCCCCGTCGACTTGGTCAGTCGGTAGTCGAGCCCCTTTTACGAAGAGCCCCTGCCTCCGTCTCCTGGCGCGCGCACGCACACGTGCGAGCGAGCAAGCAGCTGGCCATGGTGCCAATTGCTAGCTTGATGACATCACAATGATGTCATGATCATGTCATACGCACATTATTGCCGTTTTCTTTTAGAAAAAAAAATAAATCTAGAAATACTATGAAAATACACATGTATATGTAACCATCCTGAGCCAACCGTGACCCATGAGCTTTGCCCCGCTTTAATCCAACTGCTAGCTTGATGATGTCATATGAGGTCATGATGTGTTTTATGGCTGTTTTTCTTTAGCAAAACAAATCCCGAAATACAATAGAAATACACCACACATAATCAAGAGTCAATCTCCACCGGCTCCTTGTTTTTGACTCCGGTTCAGTTCATTCTTGCCGTGTTAATTTCATGTCGATACAATCCACATGCTAGCAGTCATATTTAATTTATATCATGACATGTGTCTATAATTAAAATGTTAATATTAACTTGGTTAATTTGCATGAAAATAGTTTTGTAATATAAAAGTAATATATGTTCATACTTCGGTGCTAAATACATGAATGTTAATGTGATTAATTGCTAACGAACACTAATGTATTTCTAAATTATAATTTGCTTACGGCATATACAATTACGTTAAATGCTTTTACATGTTTATATCTTTTGCAATGATAAAGTTTAACTGGATTAGATTATATGATATTGTTTACGAACTAAACATGAGTAGTTTCAACATGGCTTTTGAATTAAATTATCTTTTAACTAATCTGGTCTTAATAACTCTTTACATTGTTTTGCTCAATTAAAATAAATCAAAGTATATTGGCCTTTTCTTAAATAGAATATTCTCGGTAGTCGTTTCTTTTCCTTCGTAGTTTCGTTATCGGCGTTTCTAATGTTCTCGTGACCGTAGTCGGTAGTTCTCTTTTAGTACGCCGTTTTCTCTTGCGTAGTGTATTGTTCTTAGTTGTCTCTATTTGTTTGCTGGTATGTCTGTTAGTGTGCTGGGTTGCTATGATCTACGAGTAGAAGAAAGACTATCCGTGAGCGCCGAAGATCCGAAGATGAAGACCAGAAGCTGAGTACCAGAAGTTGCAAATGAAGGATTAAGTTGATGTTTTTCAGAGCAAGTTTCTTTGGGCATAAAGCAAGTTCTAAGGCAAGTATAACATGGGACCATTCTTGTTGTCCTATTTACTGAAATTATCATACATATACATGTGTCCTCCTTGACAACCATAGAGATTATAACTTAGCTATTGATATCTTGTTTCCTTGTCACCTATGGGATTTTGCATTGGGTAGCTTTTGCTAGCACTGAACATAAGCTATGATCTTGTAATATAATTAATGGAATATGCAACAACACTAAAAGATGACTTTTTGATTACTGTTTAAAGAGGGCTAGAGCATGGGGTTATTTTGGTGCTCTAGTTTTCTCTCCATAAGGACTCATCTGTGGACGAACATCCAGGATTTATAGTACAACTGTGAGGGCTATATGGCTCTGGCTTTAGCTCAGTATAAGGACCTTTTCTAGCTTATTAGAGGTTACCTTGTGGCGCAAATGGGGAAAAACAGACTGTGGATCCCTGTGACTGGTTGTATCACACAGACTGACTTCTGAAACCTAGCAGCCCTAACTTGTTAGACAAATCTTTGAAAGACTTCATAGTGTTTCCCTGTCTGCTCACCTTGGAAGTGTTTTGGGAGTCGCGATCCCGGGCATATGGGTAATCACGACTCACAGTGAATGTGTACACCTCTGCGTAGAGTTTAATAAACTGGTATACTAGCCGTGCTCACGGATACGAGCGGCCTTGGACCTTCACAGAATAGATGAACATTTATTGGTTTAATATGTGTTTTGCTATTCGTTATTCATATTTACATTGATCATATGTTTATTTTGGGATTAATGCAATCTTGATGCTACTTATGTAATAAAATTGTGACAATTAAAAGCTAAGTGCAGTCAAACTAGTGTCTAGCCTTTTGAGCCTCATGAACCCTGTGTTATACTTGTTGAGTTCGACATGGACTCACTCTTGCTATTTCCACCATACTCCAGTGTGTAGTAAGGTGCTACTTAGAAGAAGGATGAAGGTGTAGTGGAGTTTTCAGAAGTCTTTCAGAAGTGCTTAGCATATGGAGCCACCAATCAGCCGTCCTTGAGAAGAATGGAGCCTGAAGTTTAGTCACCGTTCCGCGATACTCTGATGTAAGTGTTAATGTCACACCCTAAAATTTCTGATTTTGGGTTGTGCATAGAAAACACTAATTAAAATAAATGTTTTAATATTCAGATAAAATTTCCTAAGTTTAGTTTATGATAGCATCAATTAGTTACAAAAAAATAAGAATCTTTAAATTTTTCTATACTAATTTGACGGGCTATTGTTTGATGTGATGTTTGCTCGTTAACTCTTGTGTGTTGAGAGCGAGCAAAGTCTTTAAAAATGCGTCTAGTAGGTCGATCTTTCTTCTCCGGCACGCCTTTATCTTTTTCCGCAATCAATATTCCTTGTTTCTCATCTTAAGTTCTCGTTGGGAGTTTTCTAAAATCTTTTCTTTATAACATAAATTATTCCTTTCAGGTCCTCATATGTTAACCAATCTCAGTGAACTCTTCGGGAATTGTTCTGCCTTTTTCTAGAGCTAGTTCACGCTTTTCTGTGAGCATAATCTAATTTTTAGATGCTCTAAAATATCTTGTCATGAGCTCTAAATACTTTACTTGGGTTCCTCATGTTCCATAATGTCTCTGGAAAATTTCCCCGAATTTTCGGAGCTTTCGGAGTATTTTTCGCGGCTTAAATAATAATTCTAGACTTTTCTAGAATTATTTTATCCACGAAATTAATTAATTCCAAAAATAATAAATATCTCATTTTCCACCAAAGCCTGTGTGCAATAATCCTAAATGCCCATTCATTTATTTACTAATGGGCTTTAATAATTAATTAGGCCTATTAGTAAAGATGGATGGTGCAACGTCAATTAGCACCATATCGCTAGTTGACATGGAGGTGGAGAGTTTTCCTCCCTATATATACGTACCTACCCCATGGGCAAAGCACACCAAAAACTACCGTGGAGGAGCCCCTAGTTTGGGAAATCTCTCGGGTAGTAAATTAGAATTTTTCTCCCTTCTTATCGTGTCGCCGCCGCCAGGAATTGCTAAGGAATTCAGCCGGCAAAGCAAAATTGGCGCCGTTCTATCCTGATTGATCGGTGGCTTGCATACGTGGTTTGGCAAAAGGCTGTTTTGATTCGCTTGGTTCCTGTGCTAATCCAACTCGGAAGCTGCGCCAGAGTGAATCTACGCTACGACTTTACGGCCCAACGTGAAGACAAGCGGCGAAGTGCTACGTGACTGCACCAGAGGAAACATCAACTAGTACACGAATCAATGGACCTTTTGTTTTGCCATCTGAATTCCGTGCCCCAGAGGATGATTTTGATGAAGCACAACATAAAGCCGAACAAAATTCAGCCGACAAGATGCATCAAGATGATGCAGCACGGGACCTTGAAGTTAAGGAAATATTGTTGGAGAGCTATCAAAAGGCAAGACAAGATATCATTCGAGTGCAACCATCATGCTTCTCAAACTTATCTCAAAAGACTGTCCGAGCGTCGCCGCGTTGCCCTATGTGAGAGCGTTACTGCTCCGGCGGTACGTGCTTAGCGTGTGCCGTCGTCGTCTTCTCGTGGCCGCGCGAGCCAGAGCACTGACCTTCCCTGCAGCCGGCGCCATCTCATCTCGATCAAGCAGGGCAGGTTGACCATGGCCATGTATGTGTGCAGGACGTCCGAGGAAGAAACGGCTCTTTTTGGTAAACATCTCAAAATATCTTTTCCTTCTTTCTTGTGACTCTAGCAGCACCAGCAATGTTGCATGTCGCTCATCATGTATCTACAACTTTTGTACATCTTGCCGTGCCCTGCAGGCGACAAGGCCATAGCTCTCTATGCATGTGGTGCTAGATCTCGTCCTTGCTCACCGTGGCTCCGTGGTTCGGCTTGTGCCTCCATGTGGCCGCTCGGCTCCTGCTGCAGACCACCGACGTTTGACCCCCGCTGCTAGTTATGCTGAGCCTGCCATGGCTGTCGTCCGCTTTCTATTGGTGGTGAGCACCTGCACGTTCGTGTTTAGTATTCCACATCTATCTATCGTGCTAGCAAACTACAGTTGACATGTTACATGCTTGTGATATATGAATTAAATATTAATTTAATTAACATGCAATTAGTACTATGATCAGAAGCAATGTAGCTAGGTTTATATTCTAGCGATTGTACATAACATGTTAGTTTGATTAATTATTAACTTAAATATGTCTTTAACTGTACTTAGGGTAAACACACGCTGCACGTGTACACCATTAGATGTTCTCACAATTTACTTTGTTTTTGCAAGCTAAAAAAAATAATCGGTATATAAAAGACATTGAAATATTTGTAACTAAAGTATGACTAGATTTAACTCTGCCTTTTTGTTAACATGAGATTTCTGTAATCTGAATTAATAATGCTTCACATAGTTTCACTTAATCGAAATAATCAAGCGTGTAGTTGTTTCTTTTAATATAAATGTAATTTGATTAATATTTATTTAATATCTTTTAATTAAAAACAAACCTAGGGTTGTAGTTCTGTCTTTTTGCTTTGCGACCATGCCTATGTTAGCTACACGGGAACAATGCCATTTAATATGTCACATGTTGATTAGATTAATCCTATTACTTTGATTAATGACTATGCAAATTTGTTTCTAAATAAAAGCAACATAGGACAATATCAATCTTTTATTATTATCTTTTAACTTAAATATGTATTTATTTACTATAAGTTGTATAGTTAAACATGATTCATATAAATCCAATTTAGATGCATTTATATTAATATGTATTCAATGCCTTTTTGAATTAAAGTTAATTTAGGTTTATCTCCGGTCTTTTATAAATAATAAAATGATAACTTGATAAATAACAACTTGAATATTTCTTTGTTAATTATAATCTGTTTAGTTAAATATGAAATCTATAAATAATTTGATTAATGTTTATCTAATGATTATTTATTTATTAAAAACAACTTAGGTTTATAACTCCGGTATCTTATAAATAGATGATAATATGATCGATATCAACTTAAACGACCTTTTCAATTATGACTTCTTAGTTTAAACATGAATCGTAAATGCTTACACTCAGCTTGTCACATGTTCTACCTTTCTAAAGTATAAATGTTTAAATGACTTAAATACTATGATATATTTATAAATAGAATATGGCTAAGGTATAACGTTAGCTTTTATAATTCAACATAATTTGGTTAGTTCCACTTTAGTGTATTTCCCTAAAATATATAACGCTTTATTTTGATAACTAAAATGAATCAAGTTTATATTCGGTCTTCACAGTTATGTTGCAATCGTCTCGATAGTCGCGTGTCCTCTTTGATGGTAGCTCCGTTATCCGTCGTTCTTGTGTTTTAGCGATCGTAGCAACGTACCGTATTGTTTAGTACGTTCTCTTTTAAAGTGTCTCTTTTGTTTAGTATGTTGTTCTTAGTTGTGTTTATTGTCTGTTTGTTCTACTTGATTGCTGCGAGTAGAAGAAAGACTATCCGTGAGCGCCGAAGATACGAAGATGAAGACCACAAGCTGAGTGCCAGAAGTTGCAAATGAAAGATTAAGTTGAGGTTTTTCAGAGCAAGTTGCTTTGGGCATAAAGCAAGTTCTAAGGCAAGTATAACATGGGACCATTCTTGTTGTCCTATTCACTGAAATTATCATACATATGCATGTGTCTTCCTTGACAACCATAGAGATTATAACTTAGCTATTGATATCTTGTTTCCTTGTCACCTATGGGACTTTGCATTGGGTAGCTTTTGCTAGCGCTGAACATAAACTATGATCTTGTAAATATGATTAATGGAATATGCAACAACACTAAAAGATGACTTTTGACTACTGTTTAAAGGGGGCTAGAGCATGGGGTTATTTTTGGTGCTCTAGTTTCTCTCCATAAGGACTCATCTGTAAGCGAACATCCGGGACTTACAGTACAACTGTGAGGGCTATATGGCTCTGGCTTTAGTCAAGTATGAGGACCTTTTCTAGCTTGCTAGTGGTAACCTTCATGGCGTAAGAACGGCTTGACGAATCGGGTATAGTGCGGCCTCTGTCCTCATGTGTATAGGCTGCGCGTCATTGTGCCATTTGGAAGGGGGGCTCTACATCTGTTTGCCGAGTGAATCTAATGGCCCTAACTTGTTAGACGAACCTTTGAAAGACTTCATAGTGAACCCTGCCGACCTTCCTTGGTAGTGGGTCAAGAGGCTGATCACCTTGGGCGAAAGGGTAAATCACGACTCACAGTGAAAGTGTACAACCTCTGCAGAGTGTAAAACTGTTATAACAGCTGTGCTCACGGTCACGAGTGGCCTTGGACCCTTACAGAATAAATGATGACACTGATGATAATGATAATACTGATGATATTGATGTTCACTAATGATTATTGTTTCTTGCTATACATTTTTCTCGTTTACACGATCATGAGGTTATTTGGGCTTATGGTAAACTTGTTGCTACTCAAATGCTAAAAAGATGACTCACTAAAAGCTATTGCAGTAAACCCGTGTCAAACCTTTTGAGCTTCATGAACCCCATGTTATATTTGTTGAGTTCGACATGGACTCACTCTTGCTATTTCCACCACACTCCAGTGTGTAGTAAGGTGCTACTTAGAAGAAGGATGAAGGTGTAGTGGAGTTTTTAGAAGTCTTTCAGAAGTGCTTGGCATATGGAGCCACCAGTCAGCCGTCCCTGAGAATAATGGAGCCTGAAGTTTAGTCACTGTTCCGCGATACTCTGATGTAAGTGTTAATATAGCTATGTATACATTATATAATAACATTGTTTCTGATACTTTTTCATTCTGGCATATGTGTGGACTTCCTGGGCACACATATGATTAGCCTGGTTTTGTTCTTTAGAAAACCGGGTGTGACAGTTAATATAGCTATGTATACGTTATATAATAACATTGTTTCTGATACTTTTCCATTCTGGTATATGTGTGGACTTCCTGGGCACACATATGATTAGCCTGGTTTTGTTCTTTAGAAAACCGGGTGTGACATTAGGTCATAAACTGCACTCTTTAATTCTTAGGTTCATGATGGTATAAGCAATCAATTAAGATCAGTGGTAGAGCTTGAAGGATGATCTAGGTTGGATAGTAATGATAACAACGTGATCACATTAACATTTGTCTTATAGTGACTATTACTCCAAAGCAATATCAAAGGCCAGAAAGATATAGCCACATGTGCTTCGCACTAGCTCCCTACTTAAGTTGTTTGCATTTTCTTATCAGATAATTATCTATGCAATAATAGTTATAACATCAGTATATATATCAAGGCACTTATAAATATATCTAATGTAATAATTCATACAAAATGTATCATGATTAACAATTTTAAATAATTGTTTAAATCATTACTGCATGAGTATTTTGGTATTTTTTTACCAAAACGTAGCACATATATTTATCTCTCATGCATACACGTGTACTTGGCCTGTATGATGTCACAACCTGTATTTTTACTTTAATCAAAATCTAAAATACTACAATTAATGTACATATCCTTTATGTTTTTTAAACATTTTTTGGAACCGAAAATGTTAGCAATTTAGACACAGATTTGATGGGATATTTTAGATTTCTTTAGTATTGACAGAAGTGTTATTTAGATGTTGTAACACCCTCGGTGTTACCGCGTCAAAAAAAGTCACTAAACATTTCATGAGCATCATGTTTATGTATTATTACATGTGATCACTTATGTAAATAAGGTCTTGCAACTTAAAACAATCAATGAAAATGTTAAAATGAAAAGTATTCAATATTGCACTTTATAGCAAATAGAGGTGTAAACCAATTTTTATTGAACGAAAATGCTAATAGAAATAATGACACGTTTCTAATTACTTCATCAGTCTAAATTGCATTTTTTTTGCTGTGATTTATATACGAAATATATTGCACATGGGAAAAATTATTTGAACACTAGATTAACTAATTATTCCTAACCTCTTCCTATCCTTACTTACTTACATGTGAGTCCATTCAACACTTGGACTATGAAAAGAAAATTTGCTCTCACCTAATCTGTACTAGTGTCATAGTAATAGTACTAGTATGGTTGAAATTGAAAACCCTCCAGTAGCTAGTGGTCAACAGACCAACACACACGCACACTACACATTCATGCATGCATTCACTTCGGCGCCTGCGCCCGCTGCATGCACCGCATGCTACGCCGGTGACCCGCTTGCACAGCTGCTTGCATGCAATTATTTTTGACCGAGAGAAGAGAGGATAGTGCATGCATGGAGCAAGAAATACGTCGGTAACTTCTCTTAGTCTTGGTCGTGAGGGAAATTTATTACTACACCACTATTTTCTCCCTTGCTAGCCATGCGAGTGTCTGAGCGAGGTGCGTCAAGTATGTGCCTCCCAAGTCAAGGCCGGCTGAAATGTCCAAGCATTTAATGAATGTCTGAGCACTTAGTCTCGATTGTTGACGGGAGCATCAACAGTCGAGCTTGACCGGTTGACTAGCGCCTGCGGCAACTCGTAGAAACTTACGTGCCACCTTTAATGACAAGCTATAGAATAGGGCTGAGCACATAAGATCAGAGGACACGATTCTCATGTTTCCACGGAGAAGGAAGAGGATATAACATGCTTTGGAAGAAGCTTGACTTTCTTATGTGAAATCAATGGCATGTCCTTTTGCCTTACTACACCAGCTACACTTTAGTACTTGATAACTCTACCAAGACAACTGAAAGTTACCATGTCTTGCTAAATTGCACTCTGCTCAAGTCTCCGTGCTACTGTGCCCTGATTATTTTGCACCGTGACTCACGTCTTGGGATTAGGTGTAGCACAAGACAACAACAACGGGGTGTGAATACAACCAGCAGGTCAGTGGAAAATTACCACGCTGTTTTCTGCTTTTGACATGTTCCACTCCCTTCACGAGCGAACGACCGAGCTTAACTGATGATGAGGGCGTATCCCTTCCTCTATTTTTACCACGCCTCTGCAGCCTACTCCTATATAGATATAGCCAAGCCAAGCCACCCAACAAGTGCTTGTAGCGTTGCATTCTCTGGGAATAAGTTATTAGTGTGCGTTACGGCACTCTCCGTGCCACCGAGCTCCTTCCGCCACCGCAACCCTGCCGCTCAGCCATCTCTGCGCCACACTGAGCGCGCCACCGCCTCCACGTCCTCGAGGTGCTGTGCGCGTCAGCCCGCGAGCTCCTCTATTTCGTAGGTGAGTTCGACAGGGAGGGAGTTTTGGTGTAAAAGGAAAAGCGTACAGGGGGTTATGTATGTGTTGGGCATTCTTAACGTCACTACCAAAAGTAGACTTAGTTTTCTAATTCTGATAACGGCGCCAAAAATGCCAAACCTATCCCTCATGCCACTTAAGCCAAGTTGTCATCCCCAGCATGACATGAGAGACGCGGTATTGAAATATGCATTTGCTCATCAAGATAAATAATAAAAAGGGATCTGCAAGCGCACAGATTAATACCGATGTAGCATTTTAACTGGGAAGTATTCCAGGTATCGTTATTTATATTTTTACCACTGGGAAGGGATTTCTAAGTATCATGGTTGATAATGGAATGAGAATATGGAACTGAGTACACATCATTGCATGTATAACCGAGAGTATTTATCAATCTCTTTATACAGGTATAAATGTCACATTAAGTAAAGGTAAAGTGATAATGGTGACAAAGATAATTAATCTGATCAGCTAGCCACATATAATAATGATAAGCACCTCAACAGATATTCTAGCAAGTCATTAGCATGGAATTAGGATGAACTACAAAGATATTCCCTAAGTTATTATTAACTATAAAGTCTAGCATATCATAGTTAGTGCAATTATACTTGGCAATCATGGTGAGAAAAGACTATATCCATGCATAGTGAATATTAGCAAGGAAGATGAAGAACATAGCAATCACTCCCCTGTAATAGTGTTGCTCTGCCTGCCCTATACACGAGAGGGGGACTATATAAGAATCAACGAAGTTGTCACTATCGCGAACTACCCCACAATCCGGCATATAGGGTGCAATCGCAGATAAATACGGTATAGACACCACGTCTACACAATAATTATCATTCATCCACTGTACACATGGATAAATGCTATACGATCCTAGGCATGTATATAATTCCAATCTAACTAAGCCAAGCATATAACTATGATAAACTAAGAACAATATAATTGCAAATATAATCAAGTAGAGCAAAGTCATAACCAATATATTGAAATAGAACAAAGTCATATTCATAATATTGAAGAACAATGATGAACAATTGAAGAACAATAGAGGAATTACCAAGAATCCTCTTGACAGATCCGGGAACCAATCGAAGATTGACTCCTTCTAGTTCTAATCCTATGTAGCTATGCTAACTAGAGATCTAGTTGATGTGGTGGCTCTAGGGCTTGATCAGAGGCTCTCCTCCTGAATTAGGGTTTGAAGTATGAGACGAGGGCCTCTCCTCCAGGGTCAGGGGCCTTGCTTATATAGCCCTTTCGGATGAATCTGGGCCGTTGGATCAAACCGACATTGATCGTGCGGTTTTCCTTGATCCTCTAGGTCGGTGGAGCATAATCCTCGAGGCGGAGCCTGATTGGCTGAGCCAGCAGGGCGGGCGCCCTAGGGACTAGGGCGGGCGCCCTGTCCCTGGCTCTGTTACGCCTCCCGTTCGTTCTCGTGGCTTCTGGACTCTTCTAGATGTAAGATAATTACGTGTTCGGTTAATATCTCGTCATTAATCCGACATGTGGGCCTTTCTTCCGTATTTCCTGATAACCCCCTGCAGAAATAGATAAACAGCAAAACTCGTGGAATTCTGTCAGATAAAACCCTAAGTCTAGGTGTTGGTTTCATTTGGATCCTTTTCTCTATTTATTTAATAGTTATAATTGATACTTAAGGACCGTCAACAGTATGAATTAGTTTATGCTTATCTGTGGCGATCCTGAGATATATTAAAATATTTGGAAATACTTAATATTATTATAATAATATTTGTAGGGATTGTTGTGGCAAATCAGTGATAGCTGTAGCTCTAAAATTTTTATGGTAGCTTCCCAGCATTATTAGATTCTCTCTGTAATTTTTGTAGCATCTGAATAGCTAATTTATTACGGTAGCTAACATACCCTGATGGAAAGCATATTAAATTAGTTAAGAATTTAGTTGCGAAATTGTTCTTGTTAGTGAAATGATATTTTGTGGCTATGTGATCAGTAGAGCTAGTTTGTTAGCATGATAAGCGTGTTCTTAGTTTAAGAGTTGTTGTTGCCTGATTTCGGAATTGTTGCATCATCATTTCATGCATATAGTGAACGAATTGGCGGAGACCGTGACTATCGGCGATCAGGAGTACGAGGAAATCGTCGAGGAATACGAGGAGGAGATCCTCGTACCGGAGGAGGTCCAGGAGCCACTACTGACTGACCTTGCTGACACTGCGCCTGCCCAAGGCAAGCCCCAGTGCATAACCCTTATTTTGAAAATCATTATATATATATGATGTGCAGTTACGTTGCAGGAGTTTTATGATATCCACATGCATATATATATTTACCCATGAGTCTTACTAGTATAGGATCGTGTAGCTGCTTTGCTTAGGTTTATCGGTAGCGTGAGTAACCTGTCGTTACTCACAATAGGTGGTTATTATTATTATTATTTTTATTATTACACTAATGATGAAATGATGGAAAAGGAAATGGTGACCGGGCAGGGATATGGTATGGGTATTGGTGGGTGTAACAGGTTGTGTCCCGCGGCCACAGGGCATAGCTTGGTTGCACTTTTTCCCTGTCCGTGTCGATTAAGGACCGTTCGTTGCACTGGATCCCCGGTCAAGTCACAGATTTATTATCCCGAGCATATACTAGCGGATGGGGGCTAGGAAGACTTGTTACTCTCTTGTCATGGGCTCCGGCTCTTTCCGGACCGACTGATTGGAGGTGGGGATAGGTGGAGGTCTTAGCACCGTATTGAGGCCGGGCCTTAAGTACGGGAGCTAGGAGTCCAAGTTTGGACGGGTACCTAGAAACCTATGACAGGAGGGGAACGGGTTGGTCTTGCTTGTGCCTGGGGTACAAGCGAGACGTGTGTTTTTCGGGGTACCCAGCTGGGCACATTGATTCGCGAATCACCGTTTCTACGTGACAGTACGGGTTGACTGCACTCTATCACCGTAGTAAGAACTGGCATATGAAAGATGGGAAAAATGATTCTGATTGCTCAACCCTTGCTTGATGATAGAACACGTGCTTACATAGCAGGTTGGATAATGAATTTAACATGGCTACTAATAATATAATGAAATAAGGACTCACTCTTAGTATTGCTTTCCGCAAACAAGAACCCACAAGCCATAAATCCTATCATAATCCTTGAGAGTCGGGAAATCTATTCCCAGTCGGGTAAGTCTTGCGAGTACATTGTGTACTCAGGGTTTATTTACTCTTGTTGCAGGTGCTGCTTGAGAAGCTAACTGTTGTGTGGAGGATTCTTCTGGTGGGCACAGACAGATCCTTATATCGCTTCGTTAGATGTTATTTTATTCCGCTGTTTAATTTATCGCACTCTGAACTTTGGTACTATAATAAAGAATTTCTGAGACTCTTTGTTGTATGAAATGGATTAAGTATTGTAAGCTTGTACTCATTATTGGATCCCGGGTGTAAAATTGTGGAACGCTTCGAGTTCTCCCGTTGGGTGTGCTCGACAGAACTGCTTGACATGGCTCACTTTTGGGGTGCTTAGTGTCTAGTGGAAGACAGCGCCTCTAAAAGTGTGTTAATTCAGGCGGTTCTGCCACAGTTGGTACCAGAGCTAATAATGAGTTCACGAGCTTAATCACCTTTTCAAAAACTTAAAACTTTGACCAACAAAAGCTTTGCGAAAAATAGGATGCGGTAAAATCTACGTAAATAAGTATAAGCCCTAACAATATGGTCTATCTAGGATAGTGGCACTGGTTTTATCTAACCATTTTCTGCAGGTACACTAACTTACGCTACGTAAGAAAGCGTTAGTGTTCGGAAAGGAGTGTACGATGTGCCAAAAATTCAAACGAGTGCCGCTATATTCCGGCTTGAGTGAACGCATAGGCCGATGCATGCATCATAAGAAGAAACTCTGTTAAGCTAAACCCCCTTCACGTATAATTTCTAGATAGTTAAGATGATAGGGTAATAAATAAAAAGAAATGCTTCGATCCTTAATAAAAGCCTTATCAAATTCTCTAAGTCTCTTGTTCCTAGTCTGGAGGTTCTCTAATTTTTGGTTCCTATCTGGTCACAGATGGATCTGAGGTCCCGTCGTGTGGGCACTGGGTCTGGTCGTGGGAGCACCAGTGCCGGTGCGGGCCGTAGCCTTGGTGAAGGTCATGGTGAAAGTGGTCGCGACAATGGCAACAACAATGCCAACGGGCAGAGCCATGAGACCCCACTCTTGGGTCCTCCTTCCCCGCCACCACCACCGCCACCTCCAATGACTCCTGCGGAGATGATGGCGGAGATGTTAGCTTCATGTCAAGAGACAGCCCGTGCCTTGGAGATGATGGCACAGGCTCTTGGTGGCTTCGTCCGTGGAGGCCACGGTGGCAACGGCGGAAACGGGGGTGGTGCCCGTGGTCTTGAGACGCCCTGTTCTTATCAGGACTTCTTGAAGACCAACCCGCCCATGTTCACGCCAACTGCAGAGCCTCTGGACGCGGAGCATTGGCTTCGTGTGCTGGAGCAGAAGTTTCTGCTGCTCACGGTGACCGATGAGCAGAGGGTGCGCTTTGCCGCACAACAGCTTTTGGGATCTGCTAGCGCATGGTGGGATACTTTCAATGCCATGCAGCCGGTGGGTCATCCTGTGACTTGGCAGGAATTCACCACTGCCTTCCGAGAGTACTACATTCCTGCGGGTGTTCTGAACCGGAAGCTCTCAGAGTTCTTGGACCTGAAGCAGGGGAGTATGTCTGTGATGGACTATGCCAATAAATTCAACCATCTAGCATAGTATGCTGGGACTCATGTTGACACAGATGAGAAGAAAAGGGACCGTTTCTACCGCGGCCTCTCTTGTATTTTGCAGAAAGAGCTTTATACTGGGAACTATCAGACCTTTGGTACTCTGATGAATGCTGCCATTGCTATGGAAGGACTGCAGCGTGACACTCAGGCTGAGTGGAAGCGCAAGCGGGGAATCTCTGGGTCTTCTAGTCACCCACAGTCACAAAAGATGCAAGTTGTCAAGAGGATGTCCTACCATCCCCCAGGTGGACAGCCGCCTCGGCAGCCTCAGCAGACTCGGCAAACACCACCGACTCAGTACCGTGCATCTACTCAGCAGGTGCAGCAGCCCCAGGGACCGCAGTTTCCACCTCGTCAGGGGCAGATGATCAAGTCGACTGCTTGTTTCAAGTGTGGCAAGGAGGGCCACTTTGCTCGGGAGTGTCCCGAGAATCAGGCGGCTCAGCCTTCCCAGCCGTCTACCAACTCTTGCTTGATCAAAAGGACGATTATTAAGAAGAAGGTGCCAGTGAGTCGCTTGGGACAGGTTAACTACACCGAGGCTGAGGAGATCCTGCAGAATGAGCCTGTGATGGCTGGTATGTTTACCATTGACTCCCACCCAGCATTTGTGTTATTTGATTCTGGAGCATCGCATTCATTCATGAGCATGGGGTTTGCAGAAAGGCATAATATATCTCTTATGGCTATTCCTTTTGCCTATAAAATTAGCACTCCGGGTGCGCAGATGTGCATAAATACCCGGACGGACACAGTCAGCTTAGTGCTGGCCACTCACACTTACCGTCTCCAGTTCATGTTGCTACCTGGACAGGGCATTGATGCAATCCTGGGCATGAATTGGTTGAAGGTTTATGGGGTAGTCTTGGACCTTAAGAGGAGAGTTGTTGAGTTACGGCTTCCTTCTTCTGAGGATAGGATGTCTCTCCGTATCTCTCCAAATTCTGCTTCACCAGTCACCGCTAATGTTGAAGCTTCTCCTGATCTTGCCTCTATTCCTGTGGTCTGTGAGTTTCCTGATGTCTTCCCTGAAGATTTGCCTGGGTTACCACCAGATAGAGATGTGGAGTTTATCATAGAGTTAGAGCCTGGCACTGCTCCTATTTCACGGCGTCCTTACCGCATGGCTCCACCAGAATTAGCAGAAATGAAGAAGCAATTAGAGGAATTGCTGAAAAAGGGGTTTATCCGTCCTAGTTCTTCTCCATGGGGTTGTCCAACCATTTTTGTGAAGAAGAAGGATGACACTCTGTGGATGTGTGTGGATTATCGCCCTCTCAATGCGGTAACCATCAAGAATAAGTACCCTTTGCCTCGCATTGATGCTTTGTTTGATCAGTTGGCTGGTGCTAGAGTGTTTTCCAAAATTGATCTTCGTTCTGGGTATCACCAAATAAAAATTTGACCACAAGATATACCAAAGACAGCTTTCTCTACTAGGTATGGGCTTTATGAGTACCTAGTCATGTCTTTTGGTCTCACCAATGCTCCTGCATTCTTCATGTACCTCATGAACTCAGTCTTTATGCCGGAGTTAGACAAGTTTGTAGTGGTGTTCATTGATGATATTTTGATATATTCCAAGAATGAAGAAGAACATGCACAACACCTTCGCACAGTCCTGAACCGACTACGGGAGCACAAGCTGTATGCCAAGTTCAGCAAGTGTGAGTTTTGGTTGGATAGAGTGCAATTTTTGGGACATGTTCTAACCCCTGAAGGTGTATCGGTTGATCCTAGTAAGGTGCAGGATGTGCTAAGTTGGAAATCTCCTGAATCAGTGCATCAGATCCGTCAGTTTCTTGGTCTTGCTGGGTACTATCGGCGCTTCATTCCAGATTTCTCCAAGATAGCTCAGCCTATGACTAAGTTGCTTCAGAAAGACTCCAAGTTTGTGTGGAGTCCAGCCTGTGAGAAAGCTTTCCAAGCTTTGAAGAACTTTCTTACCTCTGCCCCTATTCTGGCCCAACCGGATATTGACAGGCCATTTGATGTGTATTGTGATGCCTCCAAGACAGGACTTGGTTGTGTACTTATGCAAGAGGGACGGGTGATAGCTTATGCTTCCCGTCAACTGAAAAAGCATGAAGTGAATTATCCCACCCATGATTTAGAGCTTGCTGCAGTTGTGCATGCTCTAAAGATATGGAGACATTATTTGTTGGGGAACAAGGTGCATATTTTTACGGAACACAAGAGCCTCAAGTATATTTTCACTCAACCCGAGTTAAATATGAGGCAAAGGAGATGGCTTGAGTTAATCAAGGATTACAATCTGGAAGTCCATTATCATCCTGGAAAAGCCAATGTAGTGGCTGATGCGTTGAGTCGAAGGTCACACCAGAATGATGAAGAGTCCTTGCCTCTCTCTCACTCCGCAGTTTTAGCTCACATTGCTCTAGTCTCAGATTTGTTGGAGCAAATTGTTATTGAGCAAAGGCAGGATGCTTTGGAGATTCCTCATATCAAAAAGTTGATTGCTGAAGGACGTGGTCCTCATTTCAGTATTGATGAACAAGGTGTGGTGAGGTACAAGAACCGTTTGGTGGTTCCCGGAAGTGATGAGCTTAGAAGAAAGATTTTGGGGGAAGCCCATAGTTCCAGGCTATCCATTCATCCGGGAAGTAACAAGATGTACCATGATTTGCGCCACTTGTATTGGTGGTCAAATATGAAGCAGGATATCACTAAGTATATTGCAGAATGTGATATTTGTGGAAGGGTGAAGGCAGACCATATGCGTACGCCTGGTTTCCTACAGCCTTTGCCAATCCCAGTTTGGAAATGGGAGGATATTTCTATGGATTTTATTACAGGATTGCCTCGCACAGTAAAAGGGCATGATTCTATTTGGGTTATTGTGGATCGCCTTACCAAGTCCGCCCATTTTCTTCCTGTGGATGGAAGGTATACAGCCATGCAATATGCTAAGTTGTATTTTGACCGCATTGTAACTCTCCATGGAGTCCCTCTCACTATTGTTTCTGATCGTGGATCAGTCTTTATGTCCCGCTTTTGGACTCAACTCCAGAAATGCCTTGGAACTAGTCTTCTCAGAAGTTCAGCTTATCATCCGCAGACCGACGGCCAGACAGAAAGAGTCAATCAAGTGCTGGAAGATATGTTGAGAGCTTGTGTCATTTCTTTCCCAGAGAAGTGGGATGAGTGCTTGAGATTGGCTGAGTTTTCTTACAACAATAGCTATCAAGAAAGCATTCGAATGGCACCTTTTGAGGCTTTGTATGGCAAGAAGTGTAGGACACCGCTCAACTGGGTTGAAGTAGGAGACCGTGGTTACTTCGGGCCTGACTTTATCCTTGAAGCAAGAGAGAAAGTCAGAATTATTCGGAGTCATTTGAAGGCGGCTCAGAACCGTCAGAAAACCTATGCGGATAAGAGAAGAAGGCCTTTGCAATTTGAAGTTGGTGATTATGTGTATCTTAAAGTGTCTCCCATGAAAGGTGTGCATAGATTTGGTGTCCGTGGAAAATTAGCTCCTCGCTATGTTGGGCCTTACAAGATTTTGGAATGGCGTGGTACTGTTGCTTACCGCATCCAGCTCCCAGATATATTGTCAGCCGTCCACGATGTTTTTCATGTGTCTCAGTTGAAAAAGTGTTTGCGAGTTCCTGATGAGGCAGTGGAGATCGAAGGACTCCCTCTCCAACCTGATCTTTCCTATATTGAGCATCCAGTCAAGATTTTGGATGAAAAAGAAAGGGTGACAAGAAACAATGTGGTGAAATTTTACAAAGTCCAATGGCAGAATCACTCGGAGGATGAGGCAACTTGGGAACTTGAGAGCTATATTTTGAAGCATTATCCTCATCTCATTCCTGGCTCATCAATGTAATTATTTAGATTGAAATTTAATTCTACCTCTCTCCTCACACTAGGCACATGAAATCTCGGGACGAGATTTTCTTTTAGGGGGGTAGAGCTGTAACACCCTCGGTGTTACCGCGTCAAAAAAAGTCACTAAACATTTCATGAGCATCATGTTTATGTATTATTACATGTGATCACTTATGTAAATAAGGTCTTGCAACTTAAAACAATCAATGAAAATGTTAAAATGAAAAGTATTCAATATTGCACTTTATAGCAAATAGAGGTGTAAACCAATTTTTATTGAACGAAAATGCTAATAGAAATAATGACACGTTTCTAATTACTTCATCAGTCTAAATTGCATTTTTTTTGCTGTGATTTATATACGAAATATATTGCACATGTGAAAAATTATTTGAACACTAGATTAACTAATTATTCCTAACCTCTTCCTATCCTTACTCACTTACACGTGAGTCCATTCAACACTTGGACTATGAAAAGAAAATTTGCTCTCACCTAATCTGTACTAGTGTCATAGTAAAAGTACTAGTATGGTTGAAATTGAAAACCTCCAGTAGCTAGTGGTCAACAGACCAACACACACGCACACTACACATTCATGCATGCATTCACTTCGGCGCCTGCGCCCGCTGCATGCACTGCATGCTACGCCGGTGACCCGCTTGCACAGCTGCTTGCATGCAATTATTTTTGACCAAGAGAAGAGAGGATAGTGCATGCATGGAGCAAGAAATACGTCGGTAACTTCTCTTAGTCTTGGTCGTGAGGGAAATTTATTACTACACCACTATTTTCTCCCTTGCTAGCCATGCGAGTGTCTGAGCGAGGTGCGTCAAGTATGTGCCTCCCAAGTCAAGGCCGGCTGAAATGTCTAAGCATTTAATGAATGTCTGAGCACTTAGTCTCGATTGTTGACGGGAGCATCAACAGTCGAGCTTGACCGGTTGACTAGCGCCTGCGGCAACTCGTAGAAACTTACGTGCCACCTTTAATGACAAGCTATAGAACAGGGCTGAGCACATAAGATCAGAGGACACAATTCTCATGTTTCCACGGAGAAGGAAGAGGATATAACATGCTTTGGAAGAAGCTTGACTTTCTTATGTGAAATCAATGGCATGTCCTTTTTCCTTACTACACCAGCTACACTTTAGTACTTGATAACTCTACCAGGACAACTTAAAGTTACCATGTCTTGCTAAATTGCACTCTACTCAAGTCTCCGTGCTACTGTGCCCTGATTATTTTGCACCATGACTCACGTCTTGGGATTAGGTGTAGCACAAGACAACAACAACGGGGTGTGAATACAACCAGCAGGTCAGTGGAAAATTACCACGCTGTTTTCTGCTTTTGACATGTTCCACTCCCTTCACGAGCGAACGACCGAGCTTAACTGATGATGAGGGCGTATCCCTTCCTCTATTTTTACCACGCCTCTGCAGCCTACTCCTATATAGAAATAGCCAAGCCAAGCCACCCAACAAGTGCTTGTAGCGTTGCATTCTCTGGGAATAAGTTATTAGTGTGCGTTACGGCACTCTCCGTGCCACCGAGCTCCTTCCGCCACCGCGACCCTGCCGCTCGGCCATCTCTGCGCCACACCGAGCACGCCACCGCCTCCACGTCCTCGAGGTGCTGTGCGCGTCAGCCCGCGAGCTCCTCTATTTCGTAGGTGAGTTCGACAGGGAGGGAGTTTTGGTGTAAAAGGAAAAGCGTACAGGGGGTTATGTATGAATTAGTTTATGCTTATCTGTGGCGATCCTGAGATATATTAAAATATTTGGAAATACTTAATATTATTATAATAATATTTGTAGGGATTGTTGTGGCAAATCAGTGATAGCTGTAGCTCTAAAATTTTTATGGTAGCTTCCCAGCATTATTAGATTCTCTCTGTAATTTTTGTAGCATCTGAATAGCTAATTTATTACGGTAGCTAACATACCCTGATGGAAAGCATATTAAATTAGTTAAGAATTTAGTTGCGAAATTGTTCTTGTTAGTGAAATGATATTCGGTGGCTATGTGATCAGTAGAGCTAGTTTGTTAGCATGATAAGCGTGTTCTTAGTTTAAGAGTTGTTGTTGCCTGATTTCGGAATTGTTGCATCATCATTTCATGCATATAGTGAACGAATTGGCGGAGACCGTGACTATCGGCGATCAGGAGTACGAGGAAATCGTCGAGGAATACGAGGAGGAGATCCTCGTACCGGAGGAGGTCCAGGAGCCACTACTGACTGACCTTGCTGACACTGCGCCTGCCCAAGGCAAGCCCCGGTGCATAACCCTTATTTTGAAAATCATTATATATATATATATGATGTGCAGTTACGTTGTAGGAGTTTTATGATATCCACATGCATATATATATTCACCCATGAGTCTTACTAGTACAGGATCGTGTAGCTGCTTTGCTTAGGTTTATCGGTAGCGTGAGTAACCTGTCGCTACTCACAATAGGTGGTTATTATTATTATTATTTTTATTATTACACTAATGATGAAATGATGGAAAAGGAAATGGTGACCGGGCAAGGATATGGTATGGGTATTGGTGGGTGTAACAGGTTGTGTCCCGCGGCCACTGGGCATAGCTTGGTTGCACTTTTTCCCTGTCCGTGTCGATTAAGGACCGTTCGTTGCACTGGATCCCCGGTCAAGTCACAGATTTATTATCCCGAGCATATACTAGCGGATGGGGGCTAGGAAGACTTGTTACTCTCTTGTCATGGGCTCCGGCTCTTTCCGGACCGACTGATTGGAGGTGGGGATAGGTGGAGGTCTTAGCACCGTATTGAGGCCAGGCCTTAAGTACGGGAGCTAGGAGTCCAAGTTTGGACGGGGACCTGGAAACCTATGACAGGAGGGGAACGGGTTGGTCTTGCTTGTGCCTGGGGTACAAGCGAGACGTGTGTTTTTCGAGGTACCCAGCTGGGCACATTGATTCGCGAATCGCCGTTTCTACGTGACGGTACGGCTTGACTGCACTCTGGCACCGTAGTAAGAACTGGCATATGAAAGATGGGAAAAATGATTCTGATTGCTCAACCCTTGCTTGATGATAGAACACGTGCTTACATAGCAGGTTGGATAATGAATTTAACATGGCTGCTAATAATATAATGAAATAAGGACTCACTCTTAGTATTGCTTTCCGCAAACAAGAACCCACAAGCCATAAAGCCTATCATAATCCTTGAGAGTCGGGAAATCTATTCCCAGTCGGGTAAGTCTTGCGAGTACATTGTGTACTCAGGGTTTATTTACCCTTGTTGCAGGTGCTGCTTGAGAAGCTAACTGTTGTGTGGAGGATTCTTCTGGTGGGCACAGACGGATCCTTATATCGCTTCGTTAGATGTTATTTTATTCCGCTGTTTAATTTATGACACTCTGAACTTTGGTACTGTAATAAAGAATTTCTGAGACTCTTTGTTGTATGAAATGGATTAAGTATTGTAAGCTTGTACTCATTATTGGATCCCGGGTGTAAAATTGTGGAACGCTTCTAGTTCTCCCGTTGGGTGTGCTCGACAGAACTGCTTGACTTGGCTCACTTTTGGGGTGCTTAGTGTCTAGTGGAAGACAGCGCCTCTAAAAGTGTGTTAATTCAGGCGGTTCTGCCACAGATGTAATTTAAAGGGCTACATTTGTTATCTTTCATAATAGCAGGTGGGTAATTAGTTGCAATATTAGGTCTACTTAAGGTCAAGATTCTTAATTGAATAGATAAAATAGCTGAAATGGCTATTATTATCAATGATGCCTTTAGTCAACACAATACATATCTAGATGTTTCTAATTATTTTATAATTTCTAGGGTTTACCTTTATTTTTCTAATGGGTTTCGTGAGGATTAGTTAACTTGGAGGTTCTATTAATGACCTGTATTTAGAATTTCTATGTATATAAGCTCTTGTTGCATCACTTTCCATGGCATCATGAATCTATATATTTTAGGTTTTAAATTTTAATGTAGTTGTTGCATTTATTATACACATGTTTAGTTGAAACTCTAGTGCTTATTATATCTTTTATTCGAAAATTTTATTTTCATTTTTTTCCAAATGAACCTAGGTCCCAATTTATTTTATTCATAGAAGTGGAAATCTCTACTAGTGCAAGTTATCCTCTTGATCTCACAATGACCATTTAGTCCGTTTGAAGCCACCTGTGTCGTTTAGTCCTTAAGAGGTGAATTAAATGGTTGGATTGTTTTAAACCTGTTTAAACCGTTTAAACCCGTTGTCACGGAGTCGCAACGGCGACATGCATTGTTGTTCGAGTCATTGTTAGAGTTCATGTTTCTGGCGGCCCAAGTTAACTCAAGAAAACAAGAATCACAGTGGGGACATAACGGTTTACCCTATGTCCATTAGCCGATGATCCTTATACTCAAGAGCATCCAATATTTGGGGGTTACAACAAAGTGTAGGGATAGATTTGGTAGGCGGTTAGCTCGATGCTAATCCTAAGGTTGCCTCAACGCTAGTGGAGTATCCCCCTTGTTGTCAGAGAGAAGACGACGGGGTTGGTCAATGAGCTCTGGGTGCCTCTCTCTTGGTTGCTCTGCTCTCAGTGGTGAGCAGGAGCGAATGGAATGAGAAAGGATCGTCTGGTGGAATGATCACCTCCCCCCCTCTAGGTTTGGACCTCCCCTTATATTCTAAGGTAGAATGGGTACATAGTAGTTTGGGGGGGATTGAATCTATGGTCTACGTGAGCTAGAGTCCAGGGGGGTCTTGTGATGATGCTCTATGGACTATGGGGTGAAGAAGCTCTAGGCATCGTCCGACTCCTCTATTCTGCCATCCCGCGTGTCAGGCTCTATCGGCTTGGACCGGCCTCCCCTTGGTATGCCTTCTGGAGTCTTCTTGGTGCCGAGGGAGGACGTCTTGAGGCGCTGATGTGTGAGATCGGAAGCCCCTAGAGGCCTAGACAGAGCTTGTCCTCTTGTGTCATGCCCTGTGCGTGACCCTGTCAGGGGAGCGGCCGGGAGAGCCGCGCCCAAGCTAGGGGCAGCGCCTGGGAGACCCCCTTGCCTCGGTGGCTTGGGGCATGTCTTCTTGCGCCAAGGCCTTGGCTGGCGCCAAAGGCTAGGAGAGAGCCAATAAGGATCGGGTCCAGGCTTTTGTCGATCGGGAGCCTAGGGCTCGGGGGAGTAGAGGTGGTGAGTGTCCTTAGGCTCGTCTGATTCCTTAGCCTGAGGATGCGCGCAAGCGCACCCGATAGGTGTATCCTCTTAGAGATTCTAGACGGATTGGTCGGGGTCTCTTGGTCAAAACCGGTTATCCCGAGGTTTAACGTACCCGTATTTTAGGATCTCGTCACACGTCTAAATGGTCTAAATGGAATCAGCTTAAACATGATTAAATGAGATAAACAATGATCTAATCAATAATTTAGTTAATTGGAGGACTATGACTACCACAATGAACACAAAATTTATTAACATTGTCAGTATATGAAATGTTGTGGGATTCAGATTTCTTCCAAAATATTATTTAGTAGAATACTTATTTTTTACATGTGTCAACTATACAATTTCTAGCATATTTAATTTTTACATGCATAAATAAGTTTAGGTCGTTTAACTTCGTTCAAACGCCATTTAAATGGCCTAAATGCTAAACAAATGGTGAACAACTATTTACCGTTTAGCATTTAGGATAACACTAACAAATAGTCATTCTAGCTTGCACCATTGCACTCAACATGTTGAGTTTTTTTATACCACATAATTATATACAAAATACAGGTTTGAGCAATATTGATCCCAATATATGCATGTCGACTTGGTCTACACTGTGGTATATAGCATTATGCTTACCTTTAAGTTAATAACGTTAGAAGTTTGTAATTTAAAAGTATATATACTGTACTTGAAGGATAATAAATTATGTTTCATGATTTGAGAGGATAATAAACTATGTTTCATGATTTGAGAGGATAATAAACTACGTTAGAAGTTTGTAATTTAAAAGTATATATACTGTACTTGAAGGATATTCCTGGTGGCTATACCCGTGCACCCCTCTCGTTCTGGTGAGCTCCATGGGATCCAGGTGGCTATACACGTGCATGTCCATTACGAGGAGGGTGTCCACCATATCTCCAAAAATAAAAAATAAAGAGTCGCATGTCCAGGTGGGGTGTAGTGTTAGAAGAGTCAAGGGCTTATTGGGCCTTAGCCCGTTAGGGTTAATTAGTCGCTTGCTTAGGGATTAAGTAATACCTCTTCTCTATATAAGGAAAGGAGATGTATCAATCTAATCAAGCAAGAGATTAAAAGGAAAAACCTTCTCTCTTGCCGGCCATGGGCGAAGCCCCGCGGCCGACGTTCCCAGCGTCCCTCACAGCCTTACCCGCCGGCCCTCTGTCTCACCCATGTGAACAGTACCCGCGGGTACTGTAGCGCACGGGTATTGTAGCTCTGCTGCCGCTCTCCTCAATCCTCCCAATCCCAACGACGTCCATAACACCTACTGTATTTTCTGTATGTAGTCATACAAGTATTCTGTTCTATTGGTGTCTTCATTTCAATGAGAGTATTAACAATAGCTAACCAGTACACACCTTTTTCATCTCTGCAGATTTATGAGGACCAAATACTGTAAAATTAAAAATGGGCACCAGAGTTAAAGGTTACGGTCACAATCTGCTGAAGTTAATTTGGAACCTTCTTCTATGTTATTTTTTGCCTTTTTACATACACTACACAGTATTTGTGTAGTGTCATTATTAAATTATCCTGACACATCATATATTTAGGACTGGATCTTGTCCAATTCTTTACTGCTACAGAATTTTTTTTTGAAACAGCATATTTTTGTTCTACAACCATTCATTAAAAACAATTTGTGATAATATATCACCGTTGGTTCATAATAGAACTGGCAGTGAAAATGTTTTTCGCTGTTAGTTCATATTAAGAATCGTTGGTGATTATATAGTGGCAACACGGGCAGTGGATTAGTGTCTTCACAAGCAAGGCCCCCACACTTTGTAGGCCTCCTTTAGTGACAATGGAGATCAATGGGCTTAGTGGTATTCATCGACATGGGATTTGTAGGCCTCCTTTGGGGCCCACCATGCTTCTTATTTCTTTCAAAAATCAATATCACCATCGACTTTCACCAGGATGGATGAAACTTGTAATGATGTGATTTTTGTAGTAGTGATCCTGACACATGCGTCGAGTTCCATAAATTATGGTTTACTTATACAGTCTCAAGTCTTCCTTTTTTAAAAGATAATCGATGGGCAGAGAGATTCCCCAATGCTTCCTGTCTACCAAAAAAACATTTTAGTTTGATCTTGTCACACCCATTTTTAAGGAACAAATGGAGTGCATATTCTTATGTGCGCCCAGAGATCAATCACACATAAGTTGACAAATATAAATAGTATCATCACAAATGTTTATTACATAACGAATAGAATCACAGAGTCTTAACGTAAATAAGCGGAAACATAATATAAATATAGTGGTAGCTAGCTCCATAGCACAGGCACGTCAACTGGTTGACCACAAGTCTAGTAATCTTCAGGAAAGTAGTAGTAGTAGTCACTATTAGCACTTTCGGGATTCCATCCTGTGGTGGGGAAATGCAAGGGTGAGCACAAAGGTACTCAACAAGTGTAACATGGGGTTCATGTAGCTCAAGTAGGCTAGACACTGGTTCAACTGCATGTAGCTTTTAATTGATCATGTTTTAAGCAATTGAGTAGCATCGAATAGGTAATATTCCCGAAATAAACATATGATCATGTAAAGAGAATAATGAATAGCAAAAACAAGTAAATTAATAGTGATCTCTATTCCGTAAGGGTCCAAGGCCGCTCGTGTCCGTGAGCACGGCTGATATACCAGTTTTACACTCTGCAGAGGTTGTACACTTTCACTGTGAGTCGTGATCCCCAAAAGCCCGAGGTCATGACTCCCCATTGGACAATCAAGTTTCACTATGAAGTCTTTCCAAGGTTCGTCTAACAAGTTAGGGCCGCTAGGTTTCTGTGGCCTGCAAATGTAGGGCCCCCCTTCCATATGGCACAATGACACGCAGCCTATACTCATAGGGACAGGAGCCGCACTACACCCAACCCGGAACACAACCCCTTTTGCGCCATAAAGGTAACCACTAACAAGCTAGAAAAGGTCCTCTTATATGACTAAAGCCAGAGCCATGTAGCCCTCACAGCTGTACTGTAAGTCCCGGATGTTCGCTTACAGATAAGTCCTTATGGAGAGGAATCTAGAGACACTCTAGCCCTCTTGTTCCCTGTTGCTAAAAAGCATCTTTTAGAGTTATTGCATATGTCATTAGTCAAATTACAAGATCATTGTTTATGTAAGCACTAGCCACTACCCAATGCCATTAACCATAGGATTCAAGGAACAAGATCAATACTAAGGCATCCTTAACAAAGAAACACATGCAGCATGAATTAAGTGAATTAAAGTGAATAGGTAACAAGGATAATCCCATGCTATACTTGCCTTGATCTAGCTGATCCTGTTGATCCGACTCGTAAAAGTACTCTTGATCACCAACGAACTGATCACCGTCTATTCTCGATTAACACGTTAACAACAATCATCCAAGGGCAATCATGCAAAGCAAACAAAGCTACAATTAGAACAGTACACCAACAGCAGTAAAATAAGATGAAAAGTTTTTAAAACAAATCTACATCGCCCTAGGATCACACAGACGCGAAATTCACGCAAATCGGAGCTAAAACGGAAATGTTATGATTTAAACGAGATTTACTTTATTAAAGTAATAGATTAAATCTAACCTTGAATTTTAAAAGTGTAAAATCTACTATACAGCAGTACTAATAGATAGAATATGAAATTATGAACCTAACGCAACTTGAACGGATCAAATCGGAGTTAAAACGGAGATTTTATGACCTAAATAGATCTAGTGGCAATTCTGTAAATAGCTAAAAGCGTATTTTCATTTAAACCGACGAATTTACGTTTTCTAATTATCAAAGCGTAAACCAGCAAAGGCGCCATGGACTGCGGGTTAACCCTTTAAAAACCCCAGGGGCTCTTATGCAAAACAGCCGGGCGAAGGGGTATCTCAAGATCTGGGTCGTCGGATTAGAAACGAACGGCCGAGATCTTGACTGGGGAGAGAGGAGGGGAATTCCGGCCACCAACAGTGACCGGCGGCGGCGGGTTGAACGGCGGCGAGCAATTACTCGCCGGCGTTGTTCAATCGAGCAATATTCCGCGCTATTCTTTGATTCAAAAACATGGGAAGCAAGAGCGGAAACTCGCGGACTCACCTGGACAGGTTAGAGTGAAGGAAAACGACCGAGAGCGTTCCGCGGCTATCAATGGCGGATGGCAAGCCCCTGTACACGGCGGTGAAGCGCAATTAGCTAATCAAGTTGAAAAAGAAGGAGAAGAAGAGCTCGGAAACGTCCAAGCAGCAACCCGAAGCACTTCGTAAGCCTTCGGAGACGACCGAACCAATGAACTCGTCAAACCGACTCGGCGGCAATAGCAGAGCTAGGGCTACGGTGCGGTTGCGAGGCCGATTCGAAGCAATGGATCACGTTTAGGGTTGAGATAGAGGCGGTAGCACACCCGGCTATTTATGAGAGGCTCAAACGTGAGGAGCAAGCCAAGGAGAAGGATCGGGGCCGCATCGGACTCCATCGGCGTCTCCGTGTCCGCTACGAGCAAGAGGAAGGTGACGATGCTGTCAAGTGGGACCGGATGGCAGCGAGATAAAGAAGAGGAAGCCTAGATGGGCTGCAGCTGCGGCCAAGTGGGCCGGCCCAGAACGCGGCTGCGGGGAAAAAGAAAGCAACGGCCCGCTTAGAAAGGGAGACCGGACTGGGCCTTCGGGCCAAAACTGAGAAGACTTAATTCCTATTTCTTTTTTTTCTTTTTCTATTATCTCAAATGCATTTTCAAAAGATTCTTGAAATAATTTTCCTTCTAAAATAAAAACCAATCACCCAATTAAAATATGCAACGGCATGGATGCGCAAACACTTATTTAGCCCCATATTTGATTTTATTTAAACAAAAATATTATCTTACTAAATTTTCATGCACACAAATATGCTTAACTAAATCAAATTCCCTATTTCAAAATTTTCAAAAATTTAGGGTGTTACAATTCTACCCCCCTTAAAAGAATCTCGTCCCGAGATTCGGACGATGCTTACTCAAACAACTGTGGGTATGCTTTTCTTAAATCTTCCTCTCTTTCCCACGTAGCCTCTGCTTCCGAATACCGACTCCACTGAACTTTACACATCTTTATAACTCGGCTTCGGGTAACTCTTTCCGCTGTCTCCAAAATTTTCACAGGATACTCCTCATACGTAAGATTTTCCTTAACAGTGAGTTCTTCCAACGGTATCTGTTCTTCCGGTACACGCAGACATTTCCTTAACTGAGACACATGGAACACATCATGCACACCTGCTAAACTCTCAGGCAATTCCAACTGATATGCCACTTCACCACGTCTCTCTAAGATCTTAAAAGGACCGACATACCTCGGTGCTAACTTTCCTTTCCGATTAAACCTTTTCACACCTCTCATAGGCGACACCTTCAGATAAACATAATCTCCCACTTCAAAGGTCAACTCTCTCCGTCGAGTATCGGCATAACTTTTCTGCCGAGACTGAGCTGCTTTCAAATTATTTCGAATCATTCTTACTTGTTTCTCAGTGTTCTTAAGCACATCAGGACCAAATACTTGACTCTCTCCCGTCTGATTCCAAAACAATGGAGTTCTACACTTCCTACCATACAAAGCTTCAAAGGGTGCCATCTGTAAACTTTTCTGATAACTGTTATTATAGGAAAACTCTGCATACGGCAAACTCTTGTCCCAACTTGTACCATACTGCAAAGCACAAGCTCTTAACATATCCTCCAATATCTGATTAATCCTTTCTGTTTGCCCATCCGTCTGAGGATGATACGCTGTGCTAAAATTCAGCTTAGTCCCTAATGACTCTTGTACTTTCTGCCAATAATACGATGTAAACTAGGTACCTCGATCAGACACTATCTTCTTTGGAACTCTATGCAAACTTACTATTCTTTCCAAATACAACTCTGCCAACTTTGCACTGGAATACGTAGTTCTAACTGGTATAAAATGAGCAACTTTAGTCAAACGATCCACTATAACCCATATTGAATCAAAACCCCTCTGAGTGCGTGGTAATCCTACTATGAAGTCCATACCAACTTCTTCCCACTTCCACTCGGGTATCTGCATCGGTTGCAACAATCCTGCAGGTCTTTGATGTTCAGCTTTAACCCTCTGACATGTGTCACATAGTGCAACATACTCTGCAACATCTCTTTTCAAACCATGCCACCAATACCTTTCTCGTAAATCCATATACATCTTAGTACTTCCAGGATGAATAGAGTAGGCGGACTCATGAGCTTCCCGTAGGATTGCTCCTCTTATAGCTTTGTCCTCAGGCACACATAATCGTTCTCCAAACCATAGGGTTCCCTTGTCATCCACCCGGAATCCAGGTGCTTTACCTTTCGGTATATTCCTCACTATCTCCTTTATCTTATCATCCGTCAACTGACCCTTGCGTATTTGTTGCTCTAACATAGGCTCTACTACTAATTCCACTGCATTAACAGCAATACCTAAGTTTAAATGCTCAAACTCAGCACATAACTCATTTGACATCGGCATTACTTGTACCTCGTTAGCATAACTCTTCCTGCTAAGGGCATCAGCAACCACATTAGCTTTACCCGGATGATAGTGTACCTCCAAATCATAATCCTTAATCAACTCTAACCAACGACGTTGTCTCAAGTTTAGATCTGATTGAGTGAAAATATACTTCAAACTCTTATGATCAGTGTAAATATCACTTTTATGTCCAATCAAATAATGCCTCCATATTTTCAAGGCATGCACCACTGCCGCTAATTCCAAGTCATGGGTAGGATAATTTAACTCATGCTTCCTCAACTGTCGAGATGCATATGCTACTACTTTGCCTTCCTGCATAAGCACACAACCAAGACCCAAACGGGATGCATCACAATAAATAGAGAAGCTCTTATTCAAATCTGGCAAAACTAACACCGGGGCTGTTGTCAATCGTTTCTTCAGCTCCTCAAAATTAACCTGACACTTATCAGACCACACAAATTTAGCATTCTTTTCCAACAGTGCCGTCATTGGCTTGGCAAGCTTAGAAAACCCTTCAATGAATCTTCTATAATATCCAGCCAATCCCAAGAAACTACGAATTTCTCCCACATCAGTTGGCGGTTTCCAATTCAACACATCTTTTACCTTGCTAGGATCCACTGATATTCCACCATTAGAGACCACATGACCCAGAAAAGCAACTTCCTTTAACCAAAACTCGCATTTGCTACGCTTAGCATAAAGCTTATGCTCTCTGAGCTTCTGCAGGACCAACCTCAAATGTTCCACATGTTCTTCCTTAGTCTTAGAGTATACCAGGATATCATCGATGAACACTACTACAAACTTATCAAGATACTCCATAAATACCTTATTCATCAAGTACATAAAGTACGCAGGAGCATTAGTCAAACCAAAGGACATTACCGTATACTCATACAAACCATATCGGGTGGTGAACGCTGTCTTAGGTATATCCGTGGCACGAATCTTCAACTGATGATAGCCAGAGCGAAGGTCAATCTTAGAGAACACACAAGCACCTCTCAACTGATCAAACAGGTCATCAATCCTTGGCAGCGGATACTTATTCTTGATAGTTACCTCGTTGAGTGATCGATAATCAACACACATTCGTTGAGAACCATCCTTCTTATCCACAAAGATCACAGGAGCTCCCCATGGGGATGAGCTAGGACGAATAAAACCTTTCTCTTGCAATTCTTTTATTTGTTTCTTAAGTTCTTCTAATTCGTTAACCCCCATCCTATATGGACGCTTAGCTATAGGTGCAGTTCCAGGCAATAATTCAATAATAAACTCAATGTCACGGTCGGGTGGCATACCTGGCAAGTCGTCGGGGAACACATCCGGAAATTCATCCACAACTGGATCCTCTTGATTAGCATTATCATTAAGTCGATTTACTGTAGCTGTCTACGGCTTCTGCACTGCGATCTCCACACTAATGCGATCTCCCTTCGGTGTTGTCAGGGCTACTGCCTTTTCCTTACACTGAATCACTGCCTGATTTTGCTTCATCCAGTCTAATCCCAGTATAAGATCAATCCCAGCTGTTCTCAACACTATAGGACTCACTTTGAACTCTACCCCCCTTAAATTTAAACTAATAGGGAGGCATCGATAGGAAGCTTGCATACTACCCCCAGGCGAGTTGACTAGTATAGGGTTTTTCATGGCACACAAAGGAATGCTATTTGTCTTAACAAATATTTGAGATATGAATGAATGCGAAGCTCCAGAATCAAAAAGAACAGTGGCAGGGATGGAGTGGACATCGAACGTACCGAGCATAACTTCAGGTTCCGACATTGCAGTCTCCTCTGACAAGTGAGTCACCTTCCCGTAGTATGGTGGCTTCTGATTACTATTCTGCTTCTGAGGAGTTTGCTGGTTGGCCTTCTCAGGACAGTTATAAGACAAGTGACCCTCCTTTCCACAACGGAAGCACTTGGTTGGAGTATTAGGAGCACTAGTCTTCATTGGGGTGTTGTTGGAGGTACTCTGTCGCTGATTCTGGTTCCCATTCTGCTGTTGAGAGCGTTGATTGCCATTCTGCGACTGATAAGGAGGACGTTGCAGAAATTGATTACGTGGAGGAAGCTGAACACGATTCCATTGGTTGGGCGGATACCTCTGCTGAAAACCTTGTTGATAACCAGTACGTTGACGAGTATTGTTTCCAGACATCTGTCCCTAAAGTCTCTTTCTTTTAGCATCCATCTCCTTGCGCTTATTACCCACCACAATAGCGCGATTCACTAGAGTTTGATAATCTGGGTAAGCATTAGACATTAGCTGCAGTTGAAGACCATCATGCAGACCCTTCAAGAAAAGTCGCTGCTTATCAGCATCATTAGCCACCTCATTTGGCGCATAACGTGACAACTGAGCAAACTTGTCTCTATACTCTGCCACAGGCATAGATCCCTGTGTCAAATTGCGGAATTCTTCTGCCTTCAATGCTATCACCCCCTCTGGTATATGGTAGGACCTAAAACTCTCGGTAAACTCCTGCCAAGTAATAGCGGGGGCATTGGCAGGACGGCCATACTGATATGAATCCCACCAATCTTGAGCTGCTCCTTGAAGTTGTCCCGAAGCAAACAACACCTTCTGCTGATCATTACACTGAGCAATGTTGAGCTGCTTCTCTACTGCACGAAGCCAATCATCAGCTTCCAATGGATCTGAGGCATGTGTAAACACTGGGGGATGACCCTTCAAAAATTCTCCACGCTTATCTCGCGCAGGTGCTCCTCCAACTGGCTGATTTTGCTGATTGTTCACCAGAGCTTCCATTAGCTGCGTCTGTATGGCCAAAAGCTCATGAATAGTAGGTGTTGGTCCAACTCCACGACCACGGCCTCGACCTCGTCCTCTTCCAGACATCTGTTATCCAATATAGTATCAAATCTTAGAGATTCCCACATAATAGACAATTCTAGAGATAGAGATTAGAATCTGAAAATTTTCTGGACACATCCCAATTTCAGCTGTTCGGTAAAACAAACCTATCTCGAGTTACAGATATCCAGTAGAGGTGTTCTTTACATGGTTGGAAAGCTTATGAAATTATCTAGAACTTTTATTTAACTCATACTTCCAGATTCTGTCACGAAGTTACCCAAAAACAGAACACAACAGAAACTGTTTCTGACTTCCAGACTGCACAGTAACTTCATCTTGTAACGATTATAACTCATGATCCAAAATAGATAAAAAGTTGATTCCAGAGGCATTGGAAAGGTACGTGAGTCTAGATTCTCTCATAAAAATTTCAGAATTTTTCGCTGATCAGTTAATTTTAAGCATAAAAGGAAAGACAGATCGCTCCAGAAAAGACAGAACAGAGAGAAAAGTTAACCCAACTAAATTATTTATTTATCACACTAAAACTTAATACTATATAACTTGGAATTTTTGTAGACAAACCCACAAAGCTCCAGCACTCAATACATGGAAAATCCAACTCACACATAAGCACAATAATAACTCAACTAACCACACAAAGTTCACACGACACCACAAACTCAACTTAACTTGACACTACTCGAACTATCGTATTATTACATAACTGGTATTCCAACTCCTAGGGACGGGCTTGGTGTTCATGATGATCATAGATCGGTTCCATGCCTTGGTCAATCCTTAAGCCATCTATCACTTCTTGGTACCTCTTGACGTCTTTTCCCAACGCTTTAACCAGGGCTACCAACCGACGATTTGTCACCATCATGTCATGACCAAAATCCACCATGACCCGAGGAACTAAATCCAAATTCCCAGGGTCAGTCATTACCCATCCATACTCTGGATCTCCACGGGGAAAATAGCGATATTGATCATCTTGCATAATCCCATAGCGAAGGTGACGAAGTCCCAAGCATGCTTCAAAGGCTGCATCTTCTATGCCATCTTCTATAGTGGCACGACGTCCACTATGAGAAAAACACCGATCTAGCAAAAATGTGCCCAACTCATTGTTCTTAACGAAGATGCGCACACTGCACTTCCAATAAGTAGCTTCCAAAGGGTGCTTATGCTCCCAGCAGACATACTCAATTGCAGGATCCCAATCCGTGAAGTAGGCATTAAGTATGTCACCCAGTCGGTGGTGTGACGGAGTGTCATGGCTTGATTTGTGATGGATCCTTGTAATCCAGCCCATAGGAAGGGATGGCACTCCAATTTCAGCAGAACCACCTGGTGGAGGCGAAGGGGGCTGTCCTCCGTTATTAGCAAGCTCAACATCTTCATCGTCACTCAAATAGATAACTTCCTCCTTAGGTTCAATTTCCTCCTGAGGCAAAACTGGTTCTGGTGCCTGTTCTGGTGTTGATGGTGGGGTTGGTGTAGTGTCTTCTAATTCCTCCTGAAGCTCTTCGGGTTCCTCATGAAGCTCTTCGGGTTCCTCCTGAAGCTCTTCTGGTTTCACCAAGGAACGGGGTGGATAGTATCCTCCAGTGGTGATACGGGCAGTCTTGCGGGCACGAGGCATCTACAGATTTTAGTCCAAGGGTAAGTTGAAGTTAGAGGCAATATTTTCATAATAGAGTGAGGCGAAAGAAGCATAATAATTTAGCAATTATCAAGAGTAAAGTGATAAGCATGAAACAAGTGAAGAAAAGAGAACTAAAACGACCATTACTAACTAGGCTTGCGTCCTACAGTCAACATAGCTCCGATACCAATCTGTCACACCCATTTTTAAGGAACAAATGGAGTGCATATTCTTATGTGCGCCCAGAGATCAATCACACATAAGTTGACAAATATAAATAGTATCATCACAAATGTTTATTACATAACGAATAGAATCACAGAGTCTTAACGTAAATAAGCGGAAACATAATATAAATATAGTGGTAGCTAGCTCCATAGCACAGGCACGTCAACTGGTTTACCACAAGTCTAGTAATCTTCAGGAAAGTAGTAGTAGTCACTATTAGCACTTTCGGGATTCCATCCTGTGGTGGGGAAATGCAAGGGTGAGCACAAAGGTACTCAACAAGTGTAACATGGGGTTCATGTAGCTCAAGTAGGCTAGACACTGGTTCAACTGCATGTAGCTTTTAGTTGATCATGTTTTAAGCAATTGAGTAGCATCGAATAGGTAATATTCCCGAAATAAACATATGATCATGTAAAGAGAATAATGTATAGCAAAAACAAGTAAATTAATAGTGATCTCTATTCCGTAAGGGTCCAAGGCCGCTCGTGTCCGTGAGCACGGCTGATATACCAGTTTTACACTCTGCAGAGGTTGTACACTTTCACTGTGAGTCGTGATCCCCAAAAGCCCGAGGTCATGACTCCCCATTGGACAATCAAGTTTCACTATGAAGTCTTTCCAAGGTTCGTCTAACAAGTTCGGGCCGCTAGGTTTCTGTGGCCTGCAAATGTAGGGCCCCCCTTCCATATGGCACAATGACACGCAGCCTATACTCATAGGGACAGGAGCCGCACTACACCCAACCCGGAACACAACCCCTTTTGCGCCATAAAGGTAACCACTAACAAGCTAGAAAAGGTCCTCTTATATGACTAAAGCCAGAGCCATGTAGCCCTCACAGCTGTACTGTAAGTCCCGGATGTTCGCTTACAGATAAGTCCTTATGGAGAGGAATCTAGAGACACTCTAGCCCTCTTGTTCCCTGTTGCTAAAAAGCATCTTTTAGAGTTATTGCATATGTCATTAGTCAAATTACAAGATCATTGTTTATGTAAGCACTAGCCACTACCCAATGCCATTAACCATAGGATTCAAGGAACAAGATCAATACTAAGGCATCCTTAACAAAGAAACACATGCAGCATGAATTAAGTGAATTAAAGTGAATAGGTAACAAGGATAATCCCATGCTATACTTGCCTTGATCTAGCTGATCCTGTTGATCCGACTCGTAAAAGTACTCTTGATCACCAACGAACTGATCACCGTCTATTCTCGATTAACACGTCAACAACAATCATCCAAGGGCAATCATGCAAAGCAAACAAAGCTACAATTAGAACAGTACACCAACAGCAGTAAAATAAGATGAAAAGTTTTTAAAACAAATCTACATCGCCCTAGGATCACACAGACGCGAAATTCACGCAAATCGGAGCTAAAACGGAAAAGTTATGATTTAAACGAGATTTACTTTATTAAAGTAATAGATTAAATCTAACCTTGAATTTTAAAAGTGTAAAATCTACTATACAGCAGTACTAATAGATAGAATATGAAATTATGAACCTAACGCAACTTGAACGGATCAAATCGGAGTTAAAACGGAGATTTTATGACCTAAATAGATCTAGTGGCAATTCTGTAAATAGCTAAAAGCGTATTTTCATTTAAACCGACGAATTTACGTTTTCTAATTATCAAAGCGTAAACCAGCAAAGGCGCCATGGACTGCGGGTTAACCCTTTAAAAACCCCAGGGGCTCTTATGCAAAACAGCCGGGCGAAGGGGTATCTCAAGATCTGGGTCGTCGGATTAGAAACGAACGGCCGAGATCTTGACTGGGGAGAGAGGAGGGGAATTCCGGCCACCAACAGTGACCGGCGGCGGCGGGTTGAACGGCGGCGAGCAATTACTCGCCGGCGTTGTTCAATCGAGCAATATTCCGCGCTATTCTTTGATTCAAAAACATGGGAAGCAAGAGCGGAAACTCGCGGACTCACCTGGACAGGTTAGAGTGAAGGAAAACGACCGAGAGCGTTCCGCGGCTATCAATGGCGGATGGCAAGCCCCTGTACACGGCGGTGAAGCGCAATTAGCTAATCAAGTTGAAAAAGAAGGAGAAGAAGAGCTCGGAAACGTCCAAGCAGCAACCCGAAGCACTTCGTAAGCCTTCGGAGACGACCGAACCAATGAACTCGTCAAACCGACTCGGCGGCAATAGCAGAGCTAGGGCTACGGTGCGGTTGCGAGGCCGATTCGAAGCAATGGATCACGTTTAGGGTTGAGATAGAGGCGGTAGTACACCCGGCTATTTATGAGAGGCTCAAACGTGAGGAGCAAGCCAAGGAGAAGGATCGGGGCCGCATCGGACTCCATCGGCGTCTCCGTGTCCGCTACGAGCAAGAGGAAGGTGACGATGCTGTCAAGTGGGACCGGATGGCAGCGAGATAAAGAAGAGGAAGCCTAGATGGGCTGCAGCTGCGGCCAAGTGGGCCGGCCCAGAACGCGGCTGCGGGGAAAAAGAAAGCAACGGCCCGCTTAGAAAGGGAGACCGGACTGGGCCTTCGGGCCAAAACTGAGAAGACTTAATTCCTATTTCTTTTTTTTCTTTTTCTATTATCTCAAATGCATTTTCAAAAGATTCTTGAAATAATTTTCCTTCTAAAATAAAAACCAATCACCTAATTAAAATATGCAACGGCATGGATGCGCAAACACTTATTTAGCCCCATATTTGATTTTATTTAAACAAAAATATTATCTTACTAAATTTTCATGCACACAAATATGCTTAACTAAATCAAATTCCCTATTTCAAAATTTTCAAAAATTTAGGGTGTTACATATCTGCGTCAAACTATTCTCACACGGATATCCACCAGGTGGTCTCTCACTTATGATACCACAAAGCATATATGAAAAAATCCAACTGGGTAGGACATAGGAGTAGAATGCATTATCGTCGTACAAATGTTGAAATGTAGCAGAATACATACTAGAAAAAAAGTGAAATCAATATTTCAATAGTTGCAGGCTATTGCGAGTAAAAGATTAATAGTACAAACTATATTCTAATTTCACATCACTCGGCAAATGCAGAGCCCACAAGTGACTGCCACACAATTTGTCATAAAACCACTTCTGCTTGTAATTGAAGTACCAACAACTGGGGCATTGCCCATGTCGGATGTCAATATGCCCTCGCCCCTCGGCGGCATCCACGTCCATACAGGAGCACTGCTGCCATTAGGTGTGTCGTTCTCAGGGACAGAGATGGGTCCAGGCAATACATGAGTGGCGAGCAGAGCTCAAACCCCCTGTGTCTGTGTGATGGCACACATGTTTGCAGCATAGCTGACCTGCGCGTTTCCTTGGCCAGCTTCATAGTATTACCAGGCACTGCTGTACCAGAACAACATGGGGCCTGGCGGTGCGAGGCACGAGCTGGAGGACGGGCTTCCAGTGACACCCATCGGCGCAAGGCACGAGCTTCAGGACCGGGTGTACAGAATGCGTCGGCGTGCGGCGGGCGGCCCCAGCGATGCCGGACGGCACGAGGCGTGACCGTGGCCCGACGGCGATAGTGGCTCTCCCCTTCCAACTGCGGCGGCCCCTCCCTCCTAGTTTCGCATGCCCTTGGCTGAGTTAGCCATTGCTTTGACTACTAATTAATCCTCTCTCCTCCACGGAATCCTGATGTAATGGCAGATTCAGCTAGGGCCACCCTCTCTCCTCGAGACCGGGATTGAAGTCAATCAATTGGTTGTCCTACAGATCCGGACTCCTTTTGGTTGGATTTCAATGCGATTCTTTTTCCTAGAACTTCCAATGCTTCCTCTCACTATTTCTTTGTATTCTGTGGTTCCGATAGATTTGATTGTGTATAAAATGTTTATGAATTTTTTTCATTTTGTTCCCAAGGCCAATTCAGATTATAACTCCAGCTAGTACCAGAGGGATGGATCACGTATTCCCGTTGGATTTTTCTTTTTTCTTTTTACTCCGACAGAGTTTCGATGTAGCTGTTTGATTTTTTGCCACTACATTACTGTTTGCACGTTATGCTAGATTGATGAGTAGCTTTGGTGAGGTTTGAGCTGCTTGCGATATGCAAATTAGATTTCAATAAATCCCTGGAACAACACATGCTTGTTCACATTTGCCTATAAGAGCCAACATATATTTCAATGATGAGCTTTACATTTTGATTTGCCTTTCAATCTGAACTCTCCTCTCGTGAGGGAGCCCACGGCAGGAATTTACAATGAGCTGTCCTCTCCCCATCCTGACAATCGGTGATTGGGGTTTGTTATTTTATTCTTCTTAGGTTTTCGAGATCTGTGGTCTTTGGGTCAAATGAAACAATCAAGAAATCATAAAACTTAATCTTGACAGTCGATCTAAATTATTAGTACAGCTAACAGCTAGCTGTGCAGTGCTAGTATCTTTCTTTCACTAAAAAAACAGAGTTTGTCAGACTGCCAGACTGACACGCTATGTGTGATTACATGGACAGCGAGGCTGACCTTCAATATTGATGCAAACGTTCAGGAGCTGATCCTGGCTATCTTATCTTTTGTGTGAAACTATTACTTTATAATTTGTACATCGCATGCCTCTTCGCTCGACTAGTGTCCTGGCTTTAAACAAGTTTCTGAGTCACATTATTAGTTGGAAAAGGATTATATTCCTTGCAGTTAGTCATGTTAGCGTGCATCATACAGTGGTTGGCGCTAGCTTTTTAAAAACTACATTTGTCAACTCTTATGCGTGGATCACAAGGCCACAAAATGATTAACCCAACGACTTTTGATGATGCATAGGTTTGTCTCTTAATTGAATAACAACTTTTGAAGCAATCCGAATATATGATGCTCTGATGGCATCGCCTTACCTTACTAGGGGTACATTTTTTTAAGGCAAAAACTGTGGGAGATTGTCACACCCCAAAATTTTCAATTTTGGGTTGTGCATAGGAAACACTAAATAAAATAAATGTTTTAATATTCGGATAAAATTTACTAAGTTTAGTTTATGATAGCATCAATTAGTTATAGAAAAAAAATGAAAAAAATGAGAATCTTTAAATTTTTCTAAACTAATATGACGGACTATTGTTTGATGTGATGTTTGCTTGTTAACTCTTGTGTGTTGAGAGTGAGCAAGGTCTTTAAAAATATGTTTAGTAGGTCGATTTTTCTTCTCCGGCATGCCTTTATCTTTTTCTATAATCAATATTCCTTGTTTCTCATATCAAGTTTTCATCGGGAGCTTCCTAAAAATCTTCTCTTTTGTAACGCAAATTACTCCTTTCAGTTTCTCGCCCATCAATGAATCTCTACAAACTTCTTGGGAATTTTTTTAGCTTTTTCTAGAATTTGTTCCCACTTTTCTGTGAGCATAATCTAATTTTTAGATGCTCCAAATTATCCTATCATGAGCTCCAAATACTTTATTTGGGTTCCTCATGTTCCATAATGTCTCTGGAAATTTTTCCCGAATTTTCGGAGCTTTCGGAGTATTTTTCGCGGCTTAAATAATAATTCTAGACTTTTCTAGAATTATTTTATCCACGAAATTAATTAATTCCGAAAATAATAAATATCTCATTTTCCACCAAAGCTCGTGTGCAATAATCCTAAATGCCCATTCATTTATTTACTAATGGGCTTTGATGATTAATTATGCCTGTTAGTAGAGGTGGAGGGTGCAACGTCAATTAGTACCGTATCGCTAGTTGACATGGAGGTGGAGAGTTTTCCTCCCTATATATACGTACCTACCACATGGGCAAAGCACACCAAAACTACCGTAGAGGAGCCCCCTGGTTTGGGAAATCTCTCGTGTAGTAAATTATATTTTTCTCCTCTTCTCTTGCCGCCGTCTATCAATTCGTCGTCATCCCTGTCACATATATATCTTGGGTGAGTAACTCCATAATTTCTATATCTTGATGCCCTGTTAATTCCAATTTCCACGTTGAACATCTTTCAATTTGCACTCGCTGCAGCTGACCATCGCGCAGCTACCGTTCTTGCCGAACTGCATCTTGTCGGCGACTAGAGCAGCGCCGTATGCGACCTTTCTCCGTCTTCCAGCGACCAAGCAAACTAGCAAAGGCCAAGGCCACCGTGCATGCGTGCATACGATGCTTGGCAGGTAGGACTAGTGAACATGCCTGCATACGTGCATGCCTGCCAAGGCCACCGTGCATGTCCACCTGGTACACCTTTGTATATTCAAGCCCTTCTAATCATCTATCTTGTATGCTCTATATATTATTATCTACTCTAGCAATCATGAATTAGCACATGGATTAATCAATCTTTACTGTTTTCTTGATCTCCAACACGAGTGTATATTAAATCCTTTTGGTGTCAGTTAGCCGCCAGTCATCCAAGAACTTTTAGTACATGCATCCTTTCCTGTAGACGACCTGCCTCTGAGCCTCTCGTTTCTCAGCACCTGACGAAGCTAGACAATCACAGTACGTATCTACTTCTCTTATTTTTTTATCCTCTGATGTTTTGTTTCGTTTGAATTCCATTTTGCTTCGTTCAAGTTGCGTTAGATTCATATCGACACGCTCTACGCAGTAGTGTTAATGTTTTGTATGTCACATGTTTTTCCATATGTAGTTAAATATTAATTAATATACGTGCAACTAGTTTTATAATTAAAATCAATATATGTTTTATACTCTGATATTTTATACATAAACATTAATATGATTAATTGCTAGTGTAAACATGTTCCTAAATTATAATTTGCTTAGTTCAAACCCGTTGCATAGGATAAACTTATTTAGGTGCTCTCACATGTCTTTTTATGCAAGGTTAAAGTTTAACTTGATTAAATAATATGACATGTTCATAAATAAAATATGTGTCACACCCGGTTTTAAGGACAAAACCAGACATACACCATATGTGAAATAAAGTAGTCAAATCTCACATATAGCCACAGATAAGTGTAATATCAAGAAACAAATGCTTAATATACATAACACAATAGTATAAAATATACCTTAGAGAGCAACACAGCGGAAAGACAACTCCGAACACCGGGTGTAGACTTCACTCCAGGAACAAACTAACTGGTTGATCACAAGCCTAACAATTCTAGAATCTAACAGTCTGGTACCCTTCCTGAGATGTGGAAAATAGCAAGAGTGAGTCCATGTCGAACTCAGCAAATATATCATGGGGTTCATGAAGCTCAAAAGGTTTGACATGGGTTTACTGCAATAGCTTTTAGTGAGTCAACTTTTTAGCATTTGAGTAGCAACAAGTTTACCATAAACCCAAATAACCTCATGATCATGTAAACGAGAATAATGTATAGCAAGAAACAATAATCATTAGTGAACATCAATATCATCAGTGTTATCATTATCATCAGTGTTCATCATTTATTCTGTAAGGGTCCAAGGCCACTCGTGACCGTGAGCACGGCTGTTATAACAGTTTTACACTCTGCAGAGGTTGTATACTTTCACTATGAGTCATGATTACCCATATGCCTGAGATCGCGACTCCCAAAACACTTCCAAGGTGAGCAGGCAGGGAAACACCATGAAGCCTTTCAAAGGTTCGTCTAACAAGTTAGGGCCGCTAGGTTTCAGAAGTCAGTCCGTGTGATACACCACGCAGGGATCCACAGTCTGCTTTACCCCATTTACGCCACAAGGGTAACCTCTAACAAGCTAGAAAAGGTCCTCATACTGAGCTAAAGCCAGAGCCATATAGCCCTCACAGTTGTACTGTAAGTCCCGGATGTTCGCTTACAGATAAGTCCTTATGGAGAGAAACTAGAGCACCATAAAAACAACCAAATATGCTCTAGCCCTCTTGAGCCATATTGCTGTAAAGCATCATTTATCTTGAGCATGGTTATTTATCTTGAGCACTAGCATAAATACTACCCAATGTAATGTCCCATGGGTGTCAAGGTACAAGATACAAAAACTAGGATATCCTTAGTGATAACAAGATAGACACATGCACATGAATTAAGTATATTAAAGGTGAATAGGAAACAAGGATGATCTCATGCTATACTTGCCTTAAATTGAGATCCTTTCTCTGATCTAAATCTTCAATTAATAGCTTCTTGAATCTCCACGTAAATCTCACCGACTGGACTTGATCAATAAATCACCACACACACATCGAGCAATCATACACGAAGCAAACAATAAATAATAATTAGAACATTACACCAAACATATGAAACAATATGTGAAAAGGTTTTAAAGATGTTCTACGCATTGCTACGAACACACAGGCGTAAAGATTACGAAATTCGGATTTAAAACGTGAAAGTTATGAATTTTCTAATATTTCCTATAGATAAATAATTACTTTAATATAAACTCGAAAATTAAATTTTCCAAACCTATTGTACAGTACTACCAACATGTAGAGCTCGCAAATACGAATCTAACGCAATTTGAATGGATCAAATCGGAGTTAAAACGTAGAAGATATGGCCTAAACAAGACAGTGGCAGTTTTGTAAATACCTAGTTTCGAAAATAAATCAAAATCTAGTTTTTAATGTGATCTAGACGGTGGAATTCAAGTAAATACCTCTTCTTCTTCTTAGAGTAGAACGCCTGGTGGCTTCGTCGAACGGCGACAAGAGAAGGAGGAGAAAATATAATTCACTACACGAGAGATTTCCCAAACTAGGGGCTCCTCTACGGTAGTTTTTGGTGTGCATTGCCCATGGGGTAGGTACATATATATAGGGAGGAAAACTCTCCACCTCCATATCAACTAGCGATATGGTGGTAATTGACGTTGCACCATCCACCTCCGCTAATAGGCCTAAGTAATCATTTAAACCCATGAGTAAATAAATGTATGGGCCTTTGAGTTTTATTATGATTATTGCACATGGGTTTTGAGTGTTGGAAAAAAAATGAGAGATTTATTATTTTCGGAATTAATTATTTTCATGGATAAAATAATTCCAGAAAAGTCCAGAATTATTATTTAAGCCGCGAAAAATACTCCGAAAGCTCCGAAAACTCGGGAAAAATTTCCAGAGACATTATGGAACATGAGGAACCCAAATAAAGTATTTGGAGCTCACTAAAAGGTAGTTTTGGAGCATCTAAAAATTAGATTATGCTCACAGACAAGTGGAAACAAGCTACAGAAAAAGTCGCAAAAATTCCTGAGAAGTGAGTAGAGGTTGATTGACAGATGAGAAACAAGGAATTTGATTGTATAAAAATAATATATGTATATCGGAGAAGGAAAATCAACCTAAACGCATTTTGAAAGAACAACTTGAATTCATTTTGATCTTTGGTCAAAACCAAGCAATACAAAAACACAAATGCATCAGCATGAATGCATCAACAAGTTGCTAAACCTTATGATAAATTTCAATTTAGTGAAAAATATTATTTCCCTATGTTTTCATGAGCACAAAAATTCAAAATTAACTCATTTTAGCTCTATTTCCAAAGAAGCAAATTTTAGGGTGTTACAATTCTACCCCCCTTAAGATGAATCTCGTCCCGAGATTCGGAAGATAGTGATCCAAGAGATGAAAACTTTGACTATAGATCTTCTTCACTTGATTCTAGAAGCCTCATCCTCTCAGTGTCACTCCAATGTTTCAACATACTTTGATCATCTTACTCCAAGTAGCTTGCTCAACTATTTCTAAGACATCGACGGGTACTTCGAATAACTCTTAGTCCATGGTGTCGTCTGAATCTTCTCAGCATAACTCTCCATTACTAAAGACATCGACAACGACTTTTACTACTCCAAGCGAGAACATTTTTGCAGGTCATAACCTTGATAAGGATCAAACCGGCGATGATACCACAATCTCAAAACCAACATAGCGAAGATGTCCTTTAGATTCTCATGATCCATGTAGACATTACTCTTATAATCCGTTTAAATGCCACAATTACCTCTTTGGGTGAATTCTAATTAATTTACTTTCTGGAGCTCTTCTTCTTAACTCCACCATCAGAGATACCCTATCCAAAAACTTACTAGCCATGCTTGGTGTAACATTGAGGTCTTCTAAGTCTTCACAGAACATACGTCATGAATGCCGACTTGTCTTGGTTGGCGGTTGAACTCTCAACAGATGATAGCTCGAAGTAGATTAATCTTGATGGTTACTCAAGCTCTTTGTAGACGATCCAACAATTATCAATCTTGAGTTGACGATATTTGTGCTTGATGTTGACTTCTCAACCATGGGGTTAACCGATTCTTCCAAGTGAAGAACTAGAATGCATGAAATCTCCATCTTGCATCTTCTTCAACTTGGCTACCCCCCTTAAGAAAAGATAAACTAGGGGAACAACAAAGGATAGCTTGCATCTTCTTTCGAGTGAATTAACCATCATAAAGATCTTCTGATATCCAATAAAAACTTATATGCCTAAACAAGAACAAGTACTTCGAAATTCCTCGCGAGCAGAAAAAAAATACCAGCACAGTAAAACATCCATATCTCCAGTTCTGTTAATCCAATTAAGTTGCACCTTATACCGTTGGAAAGCTTATCAAATTCTCTACAACTTACTTATAGAACACTTTTCCAGATTCTGCAGCTAACTTGACCAAAAACAGCACATAACAGATTCTGTTCCAGGTTTTAGACAGTACAGTTGCATCGTCTTATGATTTTTGTATCTCCCAAACCATAATAGCTATAAAGGTGATTCCAGAGGCATCAGAAAGATACGTGAGTCTAATTACTCTCATAAAAATTTCAGAGCTCTTCGCTGAACTATTAATTTTGAGCATAAAAGAGAAGGCAGACTGCTCCAGAAAAGACAGAACTGAGGGAACGATATAGATCAACCCAACTATATATTTTATTAGTCCTTATGCCTTAGGCCTATAAACTAAATGAATTGGTGAACATACTCCACAAAATCATTGCAGTCACTACAAAGATCCAAAACAAGCACAAGCATAATGACAATCCAACTAACACATTGGTTCACACATCACACATGGACTCAACCTACGATTACTAACGTTATCTTCATATTAAAGGCAAAGATCCTAATGTTTCTCTTTCAATATCGCAAGAAGGTGGTGAGATGAGATTCTAAAAGAATATCAAACCAAGGAATAGGATGAGCATAAGATTTTTTTTTAAAATAAGCAACAAGGTGGAGATGAATAACAAGGTAAGGATATAGTATAGAAAAAACCAAGGTCTATAGAACAAGGATTGTTATAGCAGTTTCAAAACCTTAACACGACCAATTTCTAACTAGGCTTGCATCCTACAGTCAGCATTGCTCTGATACCACTCTGTCACACCCGGTTTTAAGGATAAAACCAGACATACACCATATGTGAAATAAAGTAGTCAAATCTCACATATAGCCACAGATAAGTGTAATATCAAGAAACAAATGCTTAATATACATAACACAATAGTATAAAATATACCTTAGATAGCAACACAGCGGAAAGACAACTCCGAATACCGGGTGTAGACTTCACTCCAGGAACAAACTAACTAGTTGATCACAAGCCTAACAATTCTAGAATCTAACAGTCTGGTACCCTTCCTGAGATGTGGGAAATAGCAAGAGTGAGTCCATGTCGAACTCAGCAAATATATCATGGGGTTCATGAAGCTCAAAAGGTTTGACACGGGTTTACTGCAATGGCTTTTAGTGAGTCAACTTTTTAACATTTGAGTAGCAACAAGTTTACCATAAACCCAAATAACCTCATGATCATGTAAACGAGAATAATGTATAGCAAGAAACAATAATCATTAGTGAACATCAATATCATCAGTGTTATCATTATCATCAGTGTTCATCATTTATTCTATAAGGGTCCAAGGCCACTCGTGACCGTGAGCACGGCTGTTATAACAGTTTTACACTCTGCAGAGGTTGTACACTTTCACTGTGAGTCATGATTACCCATATGCCCGAGATCGCGACTCCCAAAACACTTCCAAGGTGAGCAGGCAGGGAAACACTATGAAGCCTTTCAAAGGTTCGTCTAACAAGTTAGGGCCGCTAGGTTTCAGAAGTCAGTCCGTGTGATACACCACGCAGGGATCCACAGTCTGCTTTACCCCATTTACGCCACAAGGGTAACCTCTAACAAGCTAGATAAGGTCCTCATACTGAGCTAAAGCCAGAGCCATATAGCCCTCACAGTTATACTGTAAGTCCCGGATGTTCGCTTACAGATAAGTCCTTATGGAGAGAAACTAGAGCACCATAAAAACAACCAAATATGCTCTAGCCCTCTTGAGCCATATTGCTTTAAAGCATCATTTAAACGTTTATTGTATATATCATTAGTCAAGTTACAGATCATGGTTATTTATCTTGAGCACTAGCATAAATACTACACAATGCAATGTCCCATGGGTGTCGAGGTACAAGATACAAAAACTAGGATATCCTTAGTGGTAACAAGATAGACACATGCACATGAATTAAGTATATTAAAGGTGAATAGGAAACAAGGATGATCCCATGCTATACTTGCCTTAAATTGAGATCATTTCTCTGATCCAAATCTTCAATTAATAGCTTCTTGAATCTCCACGTAAATCTCACCGACTGGACTTGATCAATAAATCACCACACACACATCGAGCAATCATACACGAAGCAAACAATAAATAATAATTAGAACATTACACCAAACATATGAAACAATATGTGAAAAGGTTTTAAAGATGTTCTACACATTGCTACGAACACACAGGCGTAAAGATCACGAAATTCGGATTTAAAACGTGAAAGTTATGAATTTTCTAAGATTTCCTATAGATAAATAATTACTTTAATATAAACTCGAAAATTAAATTTTCCAAACCTATTGTACAGTACTACCAACATGTAGAGCTCGCAAATACGAATCTAACGCAGTTTGAATGGATCAAATCGGAGTTAAAACGTAGAAGAAATGGCCTAAACAAGATAGTGGCAGTTTTGTAAATACCTAGTTTCGAAAATAAATCAAAATCTAGTTTTTAATGTGATCTAGACGGTGGAATTCAAGTAAATACCTCTTCTTCTTCTTAGAGTAGAACGCCTGGTGGCTTCGTCGAACGACGACAAGAGAAGGAGGAGAAAATATAATTCACTACACGAGAGATTTCCTAAACTAGGGGCTCATCTACGGTAGTTTTTGGTGTGCATTGCCCATGGGGTAGGTACGTATATATAGGGAGGAAAACTCTCCACCTCCATGTCAACTAGCGATATGGTGCTAATTGACGTTACACCATCCACCTCCGCTAATAGGCCTAAGTAATCATTTAAGCCCATTAGTAAATAAATGTATGGGCCTTTGAGTTTTATTAGGATTATTGCACATGGGTTTTGAGCGTTGGAAAAAAATGAGAGATTTATTATTTTCGGAATTAATTATTTTCATGGATAAAATAATTCCAGAAAAGTCCAGAATTATTATTTAAGCCGCGAAAAATACTCCGAAAGCTCTGAAAACTCGGGAAAAATTTTCAGAGACATTATGGAACATGAGGAACCCAAATAAAGTATTTGGAGCTCACTAAAAGGTAATTTTGGAGCATCTAAAAATTAGATTATGCTCACAGACAAGTGGAAACAAGCTACAGAAAAAGTCGGAAAAATTCCTGAGAAGTGAGTAGAGGTTGATTGACAGATGAGAAACAAGGAATTTGATTGTATAAAAATAATATATGTATATCGGAGAAGGAAAATCGACCTAAACGCATTTTGAAAGAACAACTTGAATTCATTTTGATCTTTGGTCAAAACCAAGCAATACAAAAACACAAATGCATCAGCATAAATGCATCAACAAGTTGCTAAACCTTATGATAAATTTCAATTTAGTGAAAAATATTATTTCCCTATGTTTTCATGAGCACAAAAATTCAAAATTAACTCATTTTAGCTCTATTTCCAAAGAAGCAAATTTTAGGGTGTTACAATATGACTAGTTCTTACTTGTTTTTAAAATTAAAATATAATTTCATTAATCTGAATTGATATTCACATTGTTTTTCTTAATTAAAATAAATTAAATTCGTAGTTGTTTCCTTTATAATATAAAAACTCTCGATAGTATTATTGTTTAGCATGTTTTAATTTATACGTTCAAATAAAATATTAATCAATATGCAATTGGGTCTATAATTAGAAGCAAACAAAAACAACTTAGGGTTTAATCTCCGGTCTTTCATGAAAACAATGCTAATATTATTAATATCATGCCTTTTTAAATTATGATTTGATTAGGTCAACCCTGAAATATGTATTGATTCAAATTAGTTGCTCACATCTAAGTTATGTTTATCTAAACTATAAATGCTTAAATGCCTTATGATGAGGACATGGCCTTCCCAATGAAGCACTATCGGGCTGCCGACGAACCGAAAGTTCAACTTTGATGGACTTGTACTTTGAGACACATTTGTACCTACATTCAAATAACGACATGTACATGTGGAACCAAGTGAATTGTATCTAAAATTACTATGCAAATATAGGAACGAGTGCACCTTATAATCAATGGTCGTATCTGTTGGTGTCATGTCCTCATCAGGATGGGAGCCACGGTAAGAATCTCAGCACGAAGGCCGTCTATACCGGCTGAAAGCCCCAACCCCCGACGATCTAGGTCGTGGCCCTCAATCTCGTGAAGCGACCAGACGAATGATGACTCGGGGTGGCTACCTACTACGGGTACGAAGCCGGGGAGCCTAGAGACGACGACGAAGACCATGACGGACACCGCGTTGCACTGGACGACTGACAAACCACCAATGTCCCTACAGTGCTTGCCACGGACGGCACAGTAGCACCATGTCTCGCTCTATCACAATGTGTCTACAAGACCATGACGATGGCCACGCACGGATAGACACCAGAGGACGGCGTAGCTTGCAAGTCAAGTTAGTTAGGACCTCCCTCAGGCTCATGACCCCTCGGTCGGGAGAACCTCCTCTATGTACAAGCCCTGGCCCTGAACTCTATATGAGGACTGCCAGGGCAACTCATCCTTCATCCTCTACCATCCCATCCATTCACCATAGAATTAGGGCTCCTGGAGCTTCTCTTCGGGCTACCCCTCATCTAGCATAGGGTCTACCACCTCTTTCACCATTCTTGCACCCCCATTGTAAGAACTTCAGAGCATTCAAGTGAGGAACACGCACTCAATCTTCTCTGATATTGGACGTAGGGCTCCGGCCTGAACCAGTATAAATCCTTGTGTATATTGGATGCTACCATCATCTTCCTAGAGTAGTATAGCAATCGTATAAATTTACTAGTTCGGTTTATAAAACACCGATAGTTGGCATGCCAGGTTAGGGACAGTCGCACACTCTCGATTATTGAGAAGGAAGCGATGGCACCCTGCACTCACATCGGACTTGCTCTTGGCACGGCCCCCGGCGGTCGCATCCAATTCAGAAGCCTTGAGTTCATCGATATCGACGGGCCAGCTCCCGTTAATGGTCTTATCCCTGGTCAAGCTCTGCGCTTCGGGGACCTAGACTTTGTAGCCGACTACCTAGGCCAGCTACTACTAAGCGAAGAGAATGTGGCTCCACCGTACATCTCGACGACTGATCACCGGCTGACGCAAGCTGGAGGCGCGATCGTCAATTCTGGTGCGCTTGCATGCAGGATCGATGCATACCTCGAGGTGGCCTTGGAGCCAGAGCTGAGCCGACACGTGTTTTACGTGTTAGCAAATGCTTTCACCCAACTCTCTAGGGGTGGGCCCTTGCCACTAGAGGCCAAATTCTAGAACCCTAGCACTCCACTGCCCTCCGAGATGAGGGACGCGATCGCTCTCTTTGAGCGAGAATTGGCTAGACGCAATGGCCACACAACGATGCCAGAGTCCCTCTACGACCTCTTCCTGGCAACCCCTGAGAACACAGACTCCAAGTCCAGTTTCGAGGGAAGCTACCTTGCGCTGAGGGAATGCAACATGTTGCACCTCTCAAAAGATGGGGCAGCACTGGCAGAGGATGCAGAGGACGACGCCTATCCAATTCCTCGCACCCTCGGAGAATAGGCCGAGTACGACCAGGAGCACCTGGAGCGAGCCAGGGCATGAGAAGATGATCAGGTCGATGCACACCGTGACCACGAGTGCCGTAGCCCTCAACACCTTGACACTGAAGGGGCACGGGCACGAGCGTGCTGTGTTTGCGACTAGATCCTATAGGGCAGAAGGGAGACACCCATCTTTCCTCACGCCAGCCAGAATGTTGTAGCAGCCACCATGATCATGCAGACGGCCCACGAACCCTCAATCGACGAGGGACAACACATCCATCAGGACCTGTGGGACCTGCTAGAAACCGTGGCGGTGTAGCAGGCCCAAAGCTCTGCAGAGAGGTGACATCCCGAAGCCATCTTCGTGCACATCTCATCGGCACATGGCCCCGCCGAGGGGCACCACGCACCGAGCGCGCTCCGATTGGACGATGGCGACGCAACACGCAAGCAGGAACCCTCCCCAGCGCGCAGCCATCACATCAGAAATCACAATGCCTAACCAACTCAAGGCACTAGGCGCCCTGGGCCCAACTGGGCGGGCAAAGACCAGCTACACTATAGAGACAGCGACCCGGATAACCATGGCTAGCACCCCAGGGTGCGGGACGCTCGACCCAGCCTAGGCCTCGATGCATGCGGACCGTAGGCGTTGGAAAATAGAATCCGGCAAACGCCATTCCTGGCGTGCTTCCGCACGCCGCCGAACATTGTCAAGTATTCTAGGGACACCAACCCCACCGTGTGGCTAGAGGACTTCTGTCTTGCCTGTCAAGCAGGCGGGGCGGACGATGACCTCTTCATCATACAGTACTTGCCGCTCTACCTCGCAGAAAGTGCCCAAGCATGGCTCGAGCATCTCCCTACGAACAACATCCATTCGTGGACTGACTTCAAGTGCATCTTCGTGGGAAACTTTCAGGGCATGTACGTGCGCCCTAGGAATTCTTAGGATCTCAAGGTCTGCAAGTAGAAGGCGAGAAAAACTCTATGCGAGTACATCCACTACTTCTCCAAGCAGTACAATGAGCTTCCCAACATCATGGATGCAAATGTGATTGGAGCGTTCATCTCCAGCACGACCAATGAAGCACTCGTCCACGAGCTCAAGCGCTGCAAACCATGAATGATGTGGGAGTTGCTCGACCTTGCAATAAGTTACGCCTCTGACGAGGAGGCCGTCCATGCAATCTTCTGCAAGCACAAGGGTAAGACACAAGCCGAACCCACAGATGAGGCTATTGACTGCAATCGGTGAATAAAAAGCTAGAAGGACAGTTGGAGGCGCCACGATAGCGAGTTCGTCGCAGCCATCGACAGGATCCACAAGCAGAAAACTGGCAAGCTCACCATGTCAGCTTCAATAAGATAGTCAAGGCACTGTGTCGCAACCATGGCTATCTAGTCAAGCACACGCTTGAAGAGTGCAACCTCATCAAGCGCTACTTCATTTGTGACTACAAGATGGCCGGCACGGGCACGCCGTCTGGACCCACTGACAACAAAGAGAAGGGGGATGCGTATCCAGACCCGAGAGGGTGCCTCATGATCTTTGATAGACCGATGGTGTATGAGTCTAGATGCTGGCAGAAGCTCACAGCTAGGGAGTCAATGCGGCGGCCCTGGGTGAAGCCGTCCTGGTTTTCCTAAAATGGTCGAAAACCGCGATCACTTTCGACAGAAAGGATCACCCGGACCACATTCTGCAACCGGGACGCTTCCCTCTCGTCTTTGACCCGATCATTGGCAAGACCCGCCTATCTTGAGTCCTCATGGATGGCGGGAGTGGCCTTAACCTTCTCTACGCCATGACCTATGACACCATGGCGCTCTCACAGTCAGCTATACGACCACCCGGCACTCCGTTCCTTAGAGTCATACCTGGGCTCCAAGCCATCCCCCTCGGTCAGGTTGACCTACCCATAACGTTTGGGGCTCGAGCCAACTTCCACATGGAGATGCTCACCTTTGAGATAGCGGAATTCTGTGGTGCCTACCATGCCATCCTAGGCCAGCCATGCTACGCTAAGTTCATGGTTGTTCCCAACTACACCTATTTGATGCTCAAGATGCCCGGCCCTCGCGGGGTCATCACCATAGGGGGCGACCTTAACAAGGCCCACCTCTGCGAGCTAGAGAATTATGACATCATGACCACCGCATGCCAGCACCGAGGCTCAGCTCGAACACAACTTCCCTACGCGGCTAGGGAGCACGTGAAGGCCGCACTATGCGACCCCGGCCATGGCACGCGGTGAGGCAAGCGATGACACCACGCAAGGATGGCGTGATCAACGGACGCTATAGAACTCATGTCACGACACATTCCCCAACTCGACCAGCCATGCAACGCGCTGGGCCTTGCCACGCCAAGCGCTACGTATAACGAAAGACACGATCAACGGCGTGGACACCCGACGCTCGCATCAGAGCTACTCTTGGCCCACCAAAAATCTTGTACATAGTCATCAATGAACTTCTTCCATGCCTAGAGATCGTGAACCGGCCTAAAAAGCGTACATTAGAGCGACGCTCAAACGACACGCACGCCCCCAAGGGCCTGCGTTGATTGGTGCGTGCCCAACGACATGTCTCGCACACGAGGGCTAAACCGCAGCACACTACATATCAACGCTCGCTAAAAAAATCATCACAACCTATAGAAAGGAGAACGGCACTAGGCGCGCTACCGCCGGACTGCTCCTAAGACACTAGGGTCACGAAAACTAAGCCGCACCTAGCCAGACTACGTGGGTCAATCCCCTAGCAAGGCCGCGACCACGGCATTCAAACGCACAATATCAACAGCCGATGCGCGAAGGAAAAAGAAACACAAGACACAAGCTGAAGGGTTGCATTCATCGAAGGAACCTAGGTACAACCTAATAAGGCCCCTTGCCACCGCTGCGGAGGATATCCTCCATGTTTATAGCAGCCACGACGGCGGCAGCAGCAGCAATGAAGCCGCCAACCAACTCCGCTCGCTCTACCTGGCTGGCGTGATCCGAAAACCTAGGCACCACCTGATGAAAGTCCTGGTCGGTGTGAAGCTACAGGGCGGCAAGAGTGATGCTGGCCCCCTATCGGATTCTGGCCACCACCACACGTTCACGGTCCTCCATCAGAAGAACCTCCCAGAGATGGGCCTCCTCCGTTTCATGGCGGGAAGCCACCAGCTCCTCCTCCAACGCTGGCAACAAGAAGGTGGGAAGGTTAGGGACGACGAACAATGAACGAGACAACAAGATGTAGAAGCATCCTTACCCATGATGCAGGCCTGGCATTAGCGGTCGCTGCCTGTGCGGTAGCAGTCTCCCTCTCCGAGGCATTGAGGGCCACCCGGACGGCCTTAAGACAGTGCTCCGGGTGGCGTTGGAGAAGCGCTGGCAAGCCTCGTCTGCCCCGGACGAGCTCGTGGAACTCATGGCGATCATCCGAGGAAGACGACAATGAGCTCGAGCCCCCATTGGGTGGGGTCACTGTGTGAACAGCGTTGATAGCCCCCATGGGCGCGGCACAGAAGGAAGCCCTATGGGCCACACAGGATCAACACAGGTCAGACCTTCAAACACATGAATCATCCAAATGCACTTACCCTTGATCGTGTAGGCAAGGATGGATAGGTGGCGACGCCCCACCAGCACCGGACGACTCTCCTAGCGGCCGCTTGCCATGACTCATCCTCACCGGCAAGGAGGGAACTCTAGATGAGCAAGAGCGGGAACAGGGAAGTGGAGGAGCAGGCGACTCAAGACGAATGCATCCTCATTGTTCCGCTCCAAAGCAGGTGAAGCGATCGGAAGGTAGGTGGAACGACGATCGCCCTAGTGACAGCATGAATCAAGTAAGTTGTGCACACCGCCATGTTCTCCCTGTCATTTCAATTTACACGTCCACATTTCGTGGCTCATGACCATTCGCGAGCGATTGCTATCACGCCACGATGTGACTGGGAAGGCCGACCGCCCCTCGGGGATCATGCGCTGAGCGGCCCGCCATAATCATGACCCCATGTCATACTTAGGAAGCTCACTCTTGGGCCGGTCCTTAGAAGGGCTCGAGGCCACAAAGGGATAGGGCTGGGAGCAGATGGGCCCCCATGGCTCTAATCGGTGGTGCAGAGCCACATGACCATCTCTCCCTATGTTCGAGTCATCCGCTTCGAAGTCTCCTAGGTTGACCCCTTCTAGGGAGGAGGCATTTTGCCCTATGGCCACTGCGAAGGTGGTTGGGGACCAACGGGATTGATGGCCGATGATTTATAGGACATCTCACGTGAGGCAAGCCGAACTCTACGTCAATTGGGGAGGATACCGGTTCCCACTTGAATTACCCATAGACCCCGACGAGGCGCACCACTCCGACCATGTGGTTATGGTGGACAAGCCTTTCCCCGCATGGGGCGAAAACAAACCCGCCTTCAACATGGCAGCATGACCTCTCGGGGTCGGCAAGGACATCAGGGAAAAATAGAGTAGGGTCCCCATGACCCCGAAGGAAGCCAGGGCCAAGCCACGGCTAACTCCTCCCTGCATCCTAGGTCTTAGACCTAAGGCCTGCTCTAGAAACTCATAAACCATCAGGGGTCATGACCTCTCTGGGAGAGATCAATGGAGCAAAAGGCCAGGGTGACGTGCAATGCGAAACCCAAAACGTGATCATAGCTTGGTCACGTGGAAAAAGCTAAAGGGTCCAAGACCTATGAGGTATGAGCTGATGCACGATCGCAAGAAACCTCGTGACTGTGCAGAAAGAGGTCAGGGAAACGATCCCCTGAAACACCAGGACAAAATAGCCTCTCCAAACGAGCCGGGGTCAAAGGAACGACCCTCAACCCATGGCTCGGGGGCTCACGGCGTAGGCTGCGATAAAGCAGCCGCGCCGCTAAAACGTCAATGAAAGGTGTCACCTCGATGGTGATGCCAATTGACAACCTAGGGCCAAGCGCCGCTAGGAATGGCGTTGCGCCCCTGAGGGACAATGCACAGGAGTGCCACCACAACTCATTTGGCTTCAGAGGAAAGAGCGGTCGGCAATAGTAGTGCGGCCGCGTCACCATCCTACCCCGTCCAATGGGGGTGGAGTGACAAGGAAGCACTGCTTCATCCTCCTCCCGTCCTACCGATAGTCCAAGCAGGCTGACAACTAGTGCATAGGCCTCAAAGGAGAGCTGAGAGCGACACCGGCTATTGCCCATTTCAAGCACACGAGACACCTAGGCTCAGAGCAAGAAATGGCGACGGGATGACACACCGATGTCACGAATAACCCAACATGGTGGCCATACTGCCCCTCGCCCTTAGAGTCGCAAAATCCCCTCTAGCATCAACTGTTGAAACTAGCAATAATGGCCTCTGGCTGCCATGAATGGTCTCCAATAGGACGCATGCCCGAGAACCACACGGTTCCCTTCAAAGACCTTTCTCTCTCTCCCCCTTCGGAGCTCAACCCCTCGACGGGGTCAAAGGAAATTCGGCGCCAGAGGTAGCTCGGATGGAGGAAGGCCCTCACTTATAAGCCCTAGAGCGGATTGAATAGCCTGGGACTCCCTTGCCGCATGGCAAGTAGTAGAAGGCACGAAATATGGGAAAATCAAGGTCTTCCTAAAGGTTGGACCGGTACAACATCGATGAGACCACTCGGTCCCGCCTAGAATGCACAGCCCGCATACATGACAGTCGAGTACCGCATCATCAGGATGCCCTAACAAAGTGAAACACGACGACCGCTTGCCGCATTGAATACACCGACCAGCAGGGAGCCGAGCAACGGAGCTTGAATAAGCAACGACCATGAGACCGCTCCACGACATACGAGCGTACCAGCGCTTTCATGATCACTTCATGATCGCAAAAACACTCGGGGGCTACTGTCAGGGTTATAACCCCGGGGTATCTCAAGGCATCGATTAGATAGTGGGCCAGGTGCTAAGGCCAGGGTTATCCACGACCCCTTCCACCTGCCATGGTGTCACCACGCTCGCAAGGCGTGTGACCTCTCTCTGTCATGACCTCCAAAAGAGATGGAAAGAGGCCGCGCCTTGCCAAATGAGCCTGCCCTGATAGGGGCAAGCACGCCACGCTGACCCCACAGGGACCGAGGCGACAGTAGCCACCTCAGCCTGGTCAGATGCCAACCCTATGACATGATGCTCGGACATGAGAACACCACCTCATGGTGGTAACGACAGGTACGATGACCACCGGCTAGATATGGCCCAACCAGGCAGATATACGGTCTTACCCACTATGGGATGGGAGCCACGACAAGGGTCTCCGCATGAAGGTCGTCTATACCGGCTGAAAACCCTAACCCCGACGATTGGGGTCATGGCCCTCAGCCTCGTGAAGCGACAAGACAAACGATGTCCTGGGGCGGCTACGTACTACGGGTACGACACCCCGGGGAGCCTGGAGATGACGATGAAGACCATGACGGGCACCGCGTTGCACAGGACAGCTGATGAACCACCAATGTGCCTACAGTGCTTGCCATGGCCGGCACAGTAGCACCACGTCTCGCTCTGCCGCAACGTGTCTACAAGACCATGACGATGGCCACCCACGGACGGACACTAGAGAACAGCATAGATTGGAAGCCAAGTTAGTTAGGACCTCCCTCAGGCTCACGACCCTTCGGTTGGGAGAACCTCCTCTATGTACAAGCCCTGGTCCCAAACTCTATATAAGGACCGCCAGGGCAACTCATTCTTCATCCTCTGCCATTCCATCCATTCACCATAGCAGTAGGGCTCCTGGAGCTTCTCTTCGGGATGCCCCTCATCTAGCACAGGGTTTACCACCTCTTTCACCATTCTTGCACCCCCAATTGTAAGAACTTCATAGCATTTAAGCGAGGAACACGCACTCGACCATCTCTAAGACTGGATGTAGGGCTCCGGCCTGAATCAGTATAAATCCTCGTGTCTATTGGATGCTACCATCCTCTTCCTAGAGCAGCGCGACAATCATATAAATTTACTAGCCCGGTTTACAAAACACCAACAATGATCCTCTCCCTCGATACCAATTCGCTAACAACCCACTATATACTACTTAATACCTTGCTCACATCTATACACATTATTCTTGGCAGCTACCATATAAATAGTAGTCGTAGCGGCTGCAATAGCAGTAGAGGTCTTTTATCACTACCACTATATATGACATAACATATTAGATTTAGCAAGCTAGAACTTAGAGTGGCCGCTATTTGAGGTAGCGGGCCACTGTCGAGGTATGTAATTCTTTGTAGCAGCCGCAATAGCATGATATGGTATGCAACAAATAAACCTTGACAATGGTTACAAATGATGGTCTTATGAAATATTTTATGGCCTTATAACCTATTTCATTGTAAACTCTAATATGTGATTACTTATATGTATTGTGTGGAACTGGAACACCATGTTTTTTTCTTAATTTAAGTATGTGAGACGTCAGTTGTTTGAGTACAATTAAATGTCTATTTGTACTCACTATTCATGACATATACTTTAAATTATGTGTGATTATCAGATACCGCTATTTGAACTTAGCGTCTACAATAGCACCACAATTCATGATCCTCTACCTCGATACCAATTTTCTAACAACCCATGTTTATTTGTACTCACTATTCATGACATATACTTTAATTTATGTGTGATTATCAGATACCGCTATTTGAACTTAGCGTCTACAACAACACCACAATTCACGATCCTCTCCCTCGATACCAATTCACTAACAACCCACTATATGCTATTTAATACCTTGCTCACGTCTATACACATTGTTCTTGGCAGCTACCATATGGATAGCGTCGTCCCCCTCCCCTCTCCTTGTGGTCTCTGTTAGTGGCGATCTATGCCTTTATTACTCTTCTGGATCTCTTAACCTCTCTATATCATGTAGGTTACGTAGTTTTTTAACTTTTGGTTCAACTCCATTCTTTTTCTTGAGGCCGTCAACACATATAAATAAACTTGGATTTACGATTTTATATTCCAAGATTTGATGATATATAAGCTATGCATGTCCCTAACAGCACTAACCCTCCTTACTAGGTGCAGATTGACTCCATCAGAAAGGAGGAAGAAGGAATCCTGAAACGCGAACTCAAACACACAATTGTGGTCATGACATGGTGGTAGGAAACGTCGATTAGGCGGGGCTAGCGGCGAGGCGTCGCAGTGTGAACGCTCTTTGTGGCCCTGTGATTAGGGGATGGTGGGGTCCAGGGGGTGACAGAGTCACTGGCCGCTGGTGGGAGTAGGGGAAATGCCAGCGGGGTGGGCATGGGACAGGGAGCACTGTCAATAGAACCGGCGGGGCGATGGCACCGACGCGAAGGAAGATGGGTCGCACACTTGCTGAATTACGTGACCTGTTGCGCTTAACTGCATCTATCTAAAAAAGGAATTGAAAAGACGAAGGACACAATTTGATTAACTCCTTTTCACTCTCTTTTATATACCACCAACGGTTTTGCGTGGAAACTATCGGCGAGGGCGGGGCGTGGTTGATACCGTGAACTGGAGCTGCCCCGACTGTTCCGGCGACCCGGCAGCAGCCCGTGCGGCGGCCCCTGCGGCAGGAGGCGAGCTCGTCGCCGCCATCCGCGAGATCGAGGCCGACACCACCCTCTCCAACGAAGAGAAAGCGCGACGCCGGCAAAACCTTCTGGCTGGCCGATCTGCTGCATCTGCACCCGATGATGTCGACGACAGCGCAGAGGACGACGTCCTCAACATCCTCGGCAAAAGCTTCAGCTGCGCCTTCTGCATGGAGCTGCTGGAGCGCCCCGTCACAGTGAGTTCCTCTCGCTGTCTCCCGTCGTATGCCTCTATCATTCTCGAACCAGAAATGTGCTTTCGCGATTTGTTTTAATTTCCAGTCCGATCCGTCTACTTCTGATCTCTTGCATCCACGGATCTGCGTTCTTCTTCACATGGTTTCTGATTTCTGTGCTTTCTGCCCTATGACACTAACATCTCTTGTTGTTCTATCAATTCTTGTTGTATAGATTCAGGATTCCTACTTCCTCACTTTGTAGTTAGTTCTCTGATCCACCTGCTTCTGATCTCTTGCATCCACGGATCTGCGTTCCTCATCTTCACCTGGTTTCTGTGACTTATTTCGTCTACTGTAGCTATCTTGTGCCCCTAACATCTCTTTGCTTCTAGTCGTCCTATCAATTCTTGTGGTAGATTCAGGATTCCTACTTCCTCAAGTTAGTCATGTTTATATATGCTTCTTCGATTGTGATTTTACTACCACTTTGTAGCTACTTCTCTATGCTATTTTTAGGTGCTAGCTATATATTATGTAGTGATGCATTCCTTTGCCAGTTTTGACATCACCATGAGTCAGGAACTAATGATTGAGCAAGTTACAAAAACTGTTTTTCTTCTATTATATTTCACCTTTGAGTTCAACGATTGCACTTTCACTGCTTGATATAGCTACTGAACGAGTTATATTGGCTGTTTGTCAACCTTGTAGTCTTTTCCTATTTTGTTTTTGCGTTTGTTCTACTTGTCACACCCATTTTTAAGGACAAAAATAGGATGCATAAAGTACTCATGTGCGCCCCAGGACATGATCGCACACATAAGTAGACAAATTACATAGTATCATCACAGTGCTTATTACATAGCGAATAAATACTTAAGACATAGTCTTGAACGATAAATAATAATATCTAATAATAATCTCCAGCGGAAACTCCACACAGGGACACGGTTGACTGGTTGACACCAAGACTAGTACTCATTACGATAATCTTCCTCATAATCTTCATCTGTTATGGTGGAAATAGCAAGAGTGAGTCCATGTCGAACTCAACAAATATAACACAGGGTTCATGAGGCTCAAATGGCTAGACACTGTTTAACTGCGATTAGCTTTTAAGCATATAATTTTCAATTGAGTAGCATCAAGATAAACCACTTCCCATTAAAGAACCAATGATCAATTGTAATAATGATAACGAATAGCGTTAACATGAGCATAATATATATCAACAATAATTAAACATGATATAACAGTTATGATCAACTATTCCATAAGAATCCCCAAGGCCGCTTGTATCCGTGAGCACGGCTAGTATACCAGTTTTTAACTCTGCGCAGAGGTGTATACTTTCACTGTGAGTCATGATTTCCAAATGAGTGGGGAGATCAAGCCCAAACACTAGAGAACCATATAAAGCCATTCAAAAGTTCGTCTAACAAGTTAGGGCCATTAGATTCACTCGGCAGGCAGATGTAGAACCCCCCTTCCCTGTGGCACAACAACCGCAGCCTATACACACTAGGCCAGGGGCTCGCACTACACCCAACATGGCAAGCCATTCTTACGCCATTTAAGGTAACCACTAACAAGCTAGAAAAGGTCTCTTGAACAACTAAAGCCAGAGCCATATAGCCCTCACAGCTGTACTGTATATCCCGGTTATCACTTACAGATAAGTCCTTATGGAGAGAAACCAGAGCATCAAAATAAATACACATGCTCTAGCCCCCTTTTAACAGTAATAAAATCATCTTAATGGTTGATTTGCTTAATCCATTAATCAAATTACAAGATCATTGTTCTTAGTTTAAGCACTAGCAATAGCTACCCATATGCATTCCCAAGGTTGACAAGGAATCAAGACAACAAACACTATGTTATAATCTCTAAGGTTGTCAAGGTAAGCACATGCATATGTATGATAACTCAATGTATAGGTAACAAGGATAGTCCTGTGTTATACTTGCCTTGGTCAAAGCTCTCCAAACAATACTGCTGACTTGGCTCAAAGTAATACTCCGAATCGTCCAAAAACTGCTCACCTTCTATATTCGACCATCAATCAACATCATACATGCATCCAATCAAACATACACGAAGCAAACAAATAGATATAATTAGAACAGTACACCAACAGTACCAAAAAAGTAAATAAAATTTATAAAACTCTTCTACACGTTTCTACAATCACACAGACGCAAAGATCACCAAAATCGGAGTTAAAACGTGAAAGTTATGAATTTTCTAAGATTTCCTATAGATCAATAAATACTTAATTATAAACTCAAAAAATAAATTATCAAAACTAACTGTACAACTACACTAACATGTAGAGTTCGCAAATACGAACCTAACGCAACTTGAACGGATCAAATCGGAGTTAAAACGAAGATTTTATGACTAAAACAATCCTAGTGGCAAAACTGTAAATACCTGAAAACGTATTTTTGATTTAACCGGAAGAGAATACGCTTTCAAAACGCGAAAACGTATTTTCAGCATTACGTTTTGGACCGCGGGTTTATTTCCAGAAACCCGAGGGTCTCTTTAACAAATTTACCCCGCGAAGGGGTAAGATCTATTCTTGACCGTAGATCACGAGATGGACGGCTCGGGTTCATCAGCAGCTCTACAGTACCTAAACCGGTCATCTCCCTCAAGTCCGGCCGTCGGCCGCCATGGCCGCCACGCCCACCTCGCCGGAAAACTTCGGCCCCGCCTTCTCCGACCACCATTCAACCCGCTACCAACTCCAATCGAAAGAGAATTCAAACCCTAACTATTTTAAGCGGTTTTGGAGAACTACGACAGCCCGAGGAAGGAACGCGGCAAGGAGAGGGCGGTGGCGCCATTGCCGACTTGTCGGTGATCTTCAATACCGCACGATATAGCTCAAAAACTTAAAAGAAAGACATGAAGAGAGAGAGGAGAAGATGGCAAACTCACTCAAGCGGAAAAATCGACCACCGAAGCACCCGAAGACCTCTCCCTCGCACAACCGAAGCCGCCGACGCCTCCCAAGCCCTAGAGCTCTAAATCCCGTGGCAACCCTAGCTTTTTAGTTGAAAAACGGAAACTAGAGGACCTATGCGACCTATTTATAGCCCCACGTTGCCGTATACGGTTAGGAAATCCCGAAAATCAAGTAGAAGAGGCGGCGGCGTTCTCCAACTCGGAGTCCGGTTCGAACACGCGAGGAGGAAGACGACTGACAACCGGGACCTACCCGTCATAGATAGAAAGGAGGGAGGGCGCGCTGGCTCGGGCCGACTGGGCCAAGGCGCCAAGGTGGGCTGCTGCGGTGCGGTCCGGCCCACGCGCGTCAAGAGGAAAGGCTTGGGCTCGGCTTAGCTGGGCCGCTAGGCCGAACAGGTAAGGTGAGTTTGTTTTATTTATTTTTTTTTCTTTATTTCTTTTCTTTATTTGCTTGTTTACAAACTATTCCAATTAAAATTTTCTAAGCCAAATCAAAATAAAATAAATCTACTACACAACAGAAAATATATGCAGCAGCATGAATGCAACACCAAAGATAATTTATTACTATTTTAATTTTGTCATTATTTGTTATCCAATTTATTTAAAATTTGTTATCTCTAAAATTTGGGTGTTACAAATTCTACCCCCCTTAAAAGAATCTCGTCCTCGAGATTGGACTGCTTACTCAAATAACTGCGGATATGATTTCTTCAATTCATCCTCTCTTTCCCAAGTTGCCTCTGCCTCTGAATATCGATTCCACTGTACTTTACACATCTTAATAATCCGACTTCGAGTAACCCTCTCAGCAGTCTCTAAAATCTTGATCGGAAACTCTTCATATGTAAGATCCTCCTTAACAGTCAATTCTTCCAAAGGTATCTGCTCCTCAGGCACCCGCAAACACTTCTTAAGTTGTGAAACATGAAACACATCATGCACCCCAGATAAACTCTCAGGCAACTCTAATTGATAAGCAACTTCCCCACGTCTAGCGATAACTTTAAATGGTCCAACATACCTTGGTGCTAGTTTACCTTTCATGTTAAATCTCTTCACACTTCTCATAGGTGACACCTTCAAATAGACATAATCACCTACTTCAAAAACTAGATCTCTTCTCCTATTATCAGCATAACTCTTCTGACGAGACTGTGCCACTCTCAAATTCTCACGAATCACTCGCACTTGATCTTCTGCGTTTCTAAGAACATCTGTACCAAACACCTGAGATTCACCTGTCTGATCCCAAAACAATGGAGTTCTACACTTACGTCCATACAAAGCTTCAAACGGTGCCATCTTAAGACTCTGTTGATAACTATTATTGTAAGAAAATTCTGCATAAGGCAAACTCTTATCCCAACTAGTTCCATATTGCAATGCACAGGCTCTCAACATATCCTCTAATACCTGGTTGGTCCTTTCAGTCTGTCCATCTGTCTATGGATGATATGCTGTACTAAAGTTCAATTTTGTTCCCAAAGATTCATGTACAGCTTTCCAAAAGTGTGACGTAAACTGCGATCCTCGATCAGATACAATCTTCTTTGGAACTCCATGCAAACATACTATCTTCTCCATATACAACTCTGCCAATTTTGATCCATGGTATGTAGTCTTAGCTGGTATAAAATGAGCAACTTTAGTCAACCTATCCACTATCACCCAAATAGAATCATAACCTCTCTGAGTACGCGGTAACCCCACTATAAAGTCCATACCAACTTACTCCCACTTCCATTCAGGAATCTTCATTGGTTGCAACAATCCAGCAGGTCTCTGATGCTCTGCTTTCACTCTCTGACAAGTATCACACAATGCCACATACTCAGCCACATCTCGTTTCAATCCAACCCACCAATATTTCTGTTTGAGATCTAGATACATCTTAGTACCACCAGGATGAATAGAATAAGCTGACTCATGAGCTTCGCGAAGAATTGCCTGTCTAATAGCTTGATCCTCAGGTACACACAGCCTCTTTCCAAACCACAAAATCCCATTATCATCCATTCGAAAGCCTGGGGACTTACCAATCACTATATCCTCCGCTATCTTCTTTAGTTTCTCATCCTTCAACTGACCCTTGTAAATCTCTTGTTCTAAAGTAGGCTCTATCACTAATTCCATTGTATTAGTAACAATTCCCAAATTCAAATATTCAAATTCAGCACATAACTCACTAGTCATAGACAATGTTCTTATCTCATTGGCATAACTCTTCCTACTAAGAGCATCAGCTACTACATTAGCCTTACCAGGATGATAGTGTATCTCAATATCATAATCCTTAATCAACTCTAACCATCTGCGTTGCCTCAAATTCAGATCTGACTGAGTGAAAATATACTTCAAACTCTTATGATCAGTATATATGTCACTCTTATGTCCAATCAAATAATGTCTCCAAATCTTTAAAGCATGAACAACAGCTGCTAACTCCAAATCATGTGTAGGATAATTCAACTCATGCTTTCTCAATTGTCTAGATGCATAAGCCACAACTCTGCCTTCTTGCATAAGAACACATCCCAAACCTTGACGAGAAGCATCACAATAAATAGAAAACTTCTTACTCAAATCTGGTAAAACCAAAACAGGCGCTGTAGTCAACCTCTTCTTCAACTCCTCAAAACTAGCTTGACATTTATCAGACCACACAAATTTGGCATTCTTTTCTAACAGAGATGTCATAGGTTTAGCAAGTTTAGAAAACCCTTCAATGAACCGTCTATAATATCCAGCTAAACCCAAGAAACTGCGAATCTTGCTAACATCGGCAGGTGGTTTCCAATTCAATACATCCTTCACCTTGCCTGGATCCACTGATATACCTCCATTAGAAACAATATGACCAAGAAAAGAAACTTCCTTCAACCAAAACTCACATTTACTTCGCTTCGCATACAGTTTATGCTCTCTAAGCTTCTGCAATACCAACCTCAAATGTTCAGCATGCTCTACCTCTGTCTTGGAAAATACCAGTATATCATCGATAAACACTACCACAAACTTATCCAAATATTCCATGAACACCTTATTCATCATGTACATAAAGTATGCAGGTGCATTGGTCAATCCAAACGACATAACAGTATACTCATACAATCCATACCTTGTAGTAAAAGCTGTCTTTGGAATATCAGAAGCACGAATCGTCAACTGATGATAACCAGAACATAAATCAATCTTAGAAAACACACAAGCACCTCTCAACTGATCAAACAAATCATCAATCCTGGGCAAAGGATACTTATTCTTGATAGTTACTTCATTTAGTGACCGATAATCAACACACATCCTCTGACCACCATCTTTCTTATCAACAAAAATAACTGGTGCTCCCCAAGGTGATGAACTAGGTCGAATAAAACCTTTATATTGTAATTCTTTAATTTGTTTCTTAAGTTCTTCTAATTCATCTACTCCCATCCTATATGGTCGTTTGGCTATAGGTGCAGTTCCAGGTAATAATTCAATAAGAAATTCAATGTCTCGGTCAGGTGGCATACCTGGCAATTCATCAGGGAAGACATCCGGAAATTCCTCAATCACTGAATTCTCCTTAATAGTATCTTCAAGCTGATTCACTACCGCGGTTGGTTGCTTCTGCATGGCTACATCCACATTGATTTTATCTCCATTAGGCGCAGTCACAACTACCACTTTCTGCTGACACTGAATCTCTGCCTGATTTTGCTTCATCCAGTCCATACCCAATATCACATCAATCCCAGATGTTCGCAACACTATAGGAGTTATCTTAAACTCTACCCCCCTTAATACCATACTAATTGGAAGACAACGATTACTGGTTTGCATGGTACCTCCAGGTGAATTTACTAAGAGAGGTTCTTTCATAGCTAGCATGGGTATACTATGCATTTTAACAAAAATGTTGGATATGAATGTATGAGATGCTCCAGAGTAAAAAAGAACAGTTGCGGGAGTGGAGTGTACATTAAACGTACCAATCATAACTTCTGGTGCATCATGAGCTGTATCAGAAGACACGTGATTCACCCTTCCAGTACCGGATTGCCTCTGGTTGCTCTTCTGGCTCTGAGGAGTCTGTTGGTTCTGCTTCTCAGGACAATTATAAGACAAATGGCCCTCTTTACCACAGACAAAGCATCTAATAGGAGTGCTGGGAGTACTATTCTTCATGGGGGTAACATTGGGATTTCCAGTGCGAGGAGTCTGTTGCCCAGTCTGCTGATACTGTTGACGCTGTGGATATGATGAACGCTGCTGCGACTGATTACTTTGCCAATTTTGGGACCACCTCTGATTCGAATTGCGATTCCACTGACTAACCGGTCCCTGAAACTTCTGATGAAAGCCATGCTGAGAATTTGTGCGTTGACGGTTGTTGCTTCCTGAGCCTTGCACCTTCATCTTCCTTTTTCTGTCCATCTCCCTACGCTCATTATCAAGCACAATAGCTTTGTTCACCAGCTCTTGAAAACTAGCATAGTTATTCCCCTTCAGTTGCAAGCGAAGATCATAATAAATTCCCTTCAAGAAAAGACGCTGCCTGTCTGCATCTTCTCTAACTTTATTGGGAGCATAGCGAGCCAACTGGGTAAACCTGTCATGATATTCACTCACGCTCATCTGTCCCATCCTAAGGTTTCTGAATTCTTCCTGCTTCAGCTCAATTATACCCTCAGGAATATGACGAGCTCGAAAATCTCTAACAAACTCATTCCAAGTGATAGGAGGAGCATTGTCAGGGCGTGCAGCCTGGTACGACTCCCACCAAGTCTGAGCTGTCCCATGTAACTGACCAGATGCATATAACACTTTTTCCATATCATTGCATTGGGCTATGTTCAGCTGTTTCTCCACTGCCCTCACCCAATCATCTGCTTCTAAAGGATCAGCAGCATGAGAAAACACTGGAGGGCGTCCCTTCAAAAATTCTCCACGCTTATCCCTTACTTGAACAGGTGGTGGTCCTCCAACAGGGGGATTGTTCTGCATGTGCTGCATAAACATCTGCATCAGCTGATTCTGAGTTTGCATGAGTTCCTCCATAGTAACGGGTGGATTAGCACCCCCACGACCTCTGCCACAACCTCTGCCTGACATCTGTTTCCAAAACACAAAAGATGAAATTCAGTACGATCCGAGATGATGTATTCAATAGATAAACAAAATCTGATTTTTCTGGGCGAACTCCAATTTTCAGCAACTCAGTAAAACTGTCATATCTCGAGCTAAAGACGTCCAAATCAGATGATCTTTACATGGTTGGAAAGCTTATAAAATTATCTACAACTTTTATTCACAACACTTTTTCTGATTCTGTAAATAAATTGGTCAAAAACTGAACTTAACAGAAACTGTTTCAGAATTCCAGACTGTGCAGTAACTCCAACTTGGAACAGGTATATCTCTTAACTCATAATAGATATTAAGGTGATTCTTGTGGGATTGGAAAGATATAGAAGTCTAATTATTCCCAGTAAAATTTCTTAAATTTCCCATGAACGGATTTTAAGTTATTTCTAAAACATCCCAGACTGATCCAAAAATCAGCAAAGGACAGAACTAAGTTAACCTCATATTCAACTAATATATCTTGATGAAACTTAATATTCTTAACCATGGAACTTGTAGGCATGTCTACAAAACTCCAGCACACATTACAAAGATCCAAATCACACATTATCATAATAACAATCCATCAATCACACAATTGTTCACACCACAAACTGACTCTTAAAACAATCCAAACTTAAAATTAACTCGCAACTACTATCGTTCTTATTACATAGGGGTTTTTCCTATTTCCTAATTAAGCTTCTCATAAATCTTAGGACGACCTAACTCCGCCCTTAATTGGTCAATCTCTTTATAAGCTTGCTCCTTAAGTTCTTTTTCCTTCAACAACTCATCCTTCAAGTCCACCTCATGGAGAGCCAATTCACGAGCTAATGCCACCGTAGCTTGTAAAGTCAATGAGGAATCATCAGCAAGCGGCACGGTCCAAATACCCTTGTCATGTAAGAAACAAGGAAAATGCCGGAGTGCACCCTTTAACGTCTTGTCCGAGCGTGGACCATGGTAGTAAACAAATGCATTGAAAGCGACATCCTCCATGCTTGTCTCCATGGTTGCCCGGCTCACTCGGGTAATGAACTTTGACTCCACCTTAGGCTCCTTAGTGGTAGGATCCCTTTTCTTGACCCATAACTCCGTTTCCCAATAGGAATCCATCCATGGATGACTATACTCTGCACTGCGATACTCCAAAGTAGCTTCCCAGTCGTAGTAGTAGTTGTCCAAAGTTCTTGTCAACATATCATGGAAGAAAGCATCAGCCTTAGGAACCATGATATGAAACTTCGTAGTCCACCCCATAACTACGTCCTCCATAGGTGTATCACCAACTCTTGATTTAGCATCGGATAGCTCTTGATCACCCTCTTCATATGGCTCCTGGGGTTTGAAACGGGCAACGTACAGTGCAGCTGACAGACGGGGATGAGGAGGCATCTACAAGATTTAGACATAGATTAGATAGAATCAATGTATTTTCCCAATAGAATAAAGTAGAGGAAGCATAGAACTTTAGTAATTTAATGTCACACCCATTTTTAAGGACAAAAATAGGATGCATAAAGTACTCATGTGCGCCCCAGGTCATGATCGCACACATAAGCAGACAAATTACATAGTATCATCACAGTGCTTATTACATAGCGAATAAATATTTAAAACATAGTCTTGAACGATAAATAATAATATCTAGTAATAATCTCCAGCGGATACTCCACACAGGGACACGGTTGACTGGTTGACACCAAACCTAGTACTCATTACGATAATCCTCATCATAATCTTCATCTGTTATGGTGGAAATAGCAAGAGTGAGTCCATGTCGAACTCAACAAATATAACACAGGGTTCATGAGGCTCAAATGGCTAGACACTGTTTAACTGCGGTTAGCTTTTAATCTTATAACTTTCATTTGAGTAGCATCAAGATAAACCACTTCCCATTAAAGAACCAATGATCAATTGTAATAATGACAACGAATAGCATTAACATGAACATAATATATTTCAACAATAATTACGCATGATATAACAATGGTGATCATTTATTCTGTAAGAATACCCAAGGCCGCTCGTATCCGTGAGCACGGCTAGTATACCAGTTTATTAAACTCTGCGCAGAGGTGTACACTTTCACTGTGAGTCATGATTTCCAAATGTGTGGGGAGATCAAACCCAAACACCGGAGAACCATATAAAGCCACTCAAAAGTTCGTCTAACAAGTTAGGGCCATTAGATTCACTCGGCAGGCAGATGTAGAACCCCCCTTCCCTGTGGCACAACAACCGCAGCCTATACACACTAGGCCAGGGGCTCGCACTACACCCAACGTGGCAAGCCATTCTTACGCCATTTAAGGTAACCACTAACAAGCTAGAAAAGGTCTCTTGAACAACTAAAGCCAGAGCCATATAGCCCTCACAGTTGTACTGTCAATCCCGGTTAATGCTTACAGATAAGTCCTTATGGAGAGTAACTAGAGCATCAAAATAAATACACATGCTCTAGCCCCCTTTCAACAGTAGTAAAATCATCTTAATGGTTGATTGCTTAATCCATTAATCAAATTACAAGATCATTGTTCTCAGTTTAAGCACTAGCCATAGCTACCCATATGCATTCCCAAGGTTGACAAGGAATCAAGATAACAATCACTAAGTTATAATCTCTAAGGTTGTCAAGGTAAGCATATGCATATGTATAGTAATTCAATGAATAGGTAACAAGGATAGTCCTGTGTTATACTTGCCTTGATCAAAGCTCTCCAAACAATACTGCTGACTTGGCTCAAAGTAATACTCCGAATCGTCCAAGTACTGCTCACCTTCTATACTCGATCATCAATCAACAACATACATGCATCCAATCAAACATACACGAAGCAAACAAATAGATATAATTAGAACAGTACACCAACAGTAACAAAACAGTAATAAAAGTTTATAAAACTCTTCTACACGTTCCTACGATCACACAGACGCAAAGATCACCAAAATCGGAGTTAAAACGTGAAAGTTATGAATTTTCTAAGATTTCCTATAGATAAATAAATACTTAATTATAAACTCGAAAAATAAATTATCAAAACTAACTGTAAAACTACACTAACACGTAGAGTTCGCAAATACGAACCTAACGCAATTTGAACGGATCAAATCGGAGTTAAAACGAAGATTTTATGACTAAAACAATTCTAGTGGCAAAACTGTAAATTGCTGAAAACGTATTTTTGAATAACCCGAAAGAAAATACGCTTTCAAAATACAAAAACGTAATTTCAGCTTTACGCCTTGGGACCGCGGGTTGATTCCCAGAAAATGCAGGGGCTCTTTAACAAAACTGCTCGCGAAGAGGTATCATCTAATCTCAAGCGTTGATCGTCAAATGGACGGCTACCATTCATCAGAGAGAGACATGAAGAGGGAGTCAGTCATCTTCTCCCAATCCGGCCGGCGGCCTCCATGGCCGGCACCCTCAGCTCGCCGGAGAGCTTCGGCTCTCACGATTCCAACCGCGTTTCACTCCGATTCCAACCCCAATCGAGAGAGGAGATCACAGAGAACATATCTAAGCAAGTTTAAGAGAGCTACGACGACCCGAGGAAGGAACGAGACAAGGGGAGGGCGGCGGCACCATTGCCGATGCTTCCAAGCTCACCAAAAACCCCGATTCGATGCTTCACATCATAAAAGAAAAGCACGAGAAGAAAGAGGAGGGGATAGCGATCTCACCAACACGAAGAAAAGGAGCCCGCACCGTCCCACAAGCCCCACCGACGACCAACCGAAACGTCGACCTCCTAAACCCTAAACCTCCGATTACTTGTGGTAGCGATCACGTTTTAGGTGAAAAATGGAAAATAGAAGGTCCCCTCTTCCTATTTATAGCCTCAAAACCGAAATCGGTAAGATTCCCTAGCTAGCACGGCAAGAATTCGATGTCGGCTTCGTTGTGTCCGGCTCGGTCACGAGCTTGAAGAAGAGAACGCGACTGACGATCGGGTCCCACCCGTCGGTGACTCAGAGAGGAGAGGGAAGGCGCGGCTACGGCTTGGGCCGACTGGATCAGGCCGCGCGGCTATTGGGCCGAACCACCGACGCGAGCAAAACAGCAGGGGAAGGACTTGGGCTGTCGGTCGCTGGGCCGCCGAGCCTATCAGGTAAGCAGGTAAGCTTTTCTTTTTTTTTTATTTATTTTCCAAAACTTATTTTAAATAGAAATTTTCTAAATCAAAGCAAAACAAATTAAATGCACACCACAAAATAAATTAAGTGCAACAGCATGAATGCAACACCAACATATTTTATTATTATTTTAATTTGGCCATTATTTATTATCTATATTATTCCAATTTTGTTATCTCTAAAATTTGGGTGTTACAAATTCTACCCCCCTTAAAAGAATCTCGTCCTCGAGATTGGATTGCTTACTCAAACAACTGCGGATATGATTTCCTCAATTCATCCTCTCTTTCCCAAGTTGCCTCTGCCTCTGAATATCGATTCCACTGTACTTTGCACATCTTAATAATCCGACTTCGAGTAACCCTCTCAGCAATCTCTAAAATCTTAATTGGGAACTCTTCATATGTAAGATCCTCCTTAACAGTCAACTCTTTCTAAAGGTATCTGTTCCTCAGGCACCCTCAAACACTTCTTAAGTTGTGAAACATGAAACACATCATGCACCCCAGATAAATTCTCAGGCAACTCTAATTGGTAAGCAACTTCCCCACGTCTAGCAATAACTTTAAATGGTCCAACATACCTTGGTGCTAGTTTACCTTTCATGTTAAATCTCTTCACACTTCTCATAGGTGACACCTTCAAATAAACATAATCACCTACTTCAAAAACTAGATCTCTTCTCCTATTATCAGCATAACTCTTCTGACGAGACTGTGCCACTCTCAAATTCTCACGAATCACTCGTACTTGATCTTCTGCGTTTCTAAGAACATCTGTACCAAATACCTGAGACTCACCTGTCTGATCCCAAAACAATGGAGTTCTACACTTCCGTCCATACAAAGCTTCAAACGGTGCCATCTTAAGACTTTGTTGATAACTGTTGTTGTAAGAGAACTCTGCATAAGGCAAACTCTTATCCCAACTAGTTCCATATTGCAATGCACAAGCTCTCAACATATCTTCCAGTACCTGGTTGGTTCTTTCAGTCTGCCCATCTGTCTGTGGATGATATGCTGTACTAAAATTCAGCTTTGTCCCCAAAGATTCATGTACAACCTTCCAAAAATGTGATGTAAATTGCGAACCTCGATCAGATACAATCTTCTTCGGAACTCCATGCAAACACACTATCTTCTCCATATACAACTCTGCCAATTTTGGTCCTTGGTAGGTAGTTCTAACCGGTATAAAATGAGCAACTTTAGTTAACCGATCTACTATCACCCAAATAGAGTCATAACCTTTCTGAGTACGAGGTAACCCCACTATAAAGTCCATACCAACTTCTTCCCACTTCCACTCAGGAATCTTCATTGGTTGCAATAATCCTGCAGGTCTCTGATGCTCAGCTTTTACCCTCTGACATGTGTCACATACTGCTACATACTCAGCCACATCACGCTTTAATCCAACCCACCAATACTTCTGTTTGAGATCCAGATACATCTTAGTACTACCAGGATGAATAGAATAAGCTGATTCATGAGCTTCACGAAGAATTGCTTGCCGAATAGCCTGATCCTCAGGTACACACAACCTTTTTCCAAACCAAAGAGTTCCATTATCATCAATTCGGAAACCTGGTGACTTACCAATGACTATGTCTTCCGCTATCTTCTTCAGTTTCTCATCCTTCAACTGACCCTTGTATATCTCTTGCTCTAGTGTAGGTTCTATCACCAACTCCATTGCATTGGTAACAATTCCCAAGTTCAGGTGTTCAAATTCAGCACACAATTCACTTGATATAGACGACATTTGCATCTCATTGACATAACTTTTTCTGCTAAGAGCATCGGCAACAACATTGGCTTTACCAGGATGATAGTGTATCTCAATATCATAATCCTTAATCAACTCTAACCATCTGCGTTGCCTCAAATTCAGATCTGACTGAGTGAAAATATACTTCAAACTCTTATGATCAGTGTATATATCACTCTTATGTCCAATCAAATAATGTCTCCAAATCTTTAATGCATGAACAACAGCTGCTAACTCCAAATCATGTGTAGGATAATTCAACTCATGCTTTCTCAACTGTCTAGATGCATAAGCCACAACTCTGCCTTCTTGCATAAGAACACATCCCAAACCTTGACGAGAAGCATCACAATAAATGGAAAACTTCTTACTCAAATCTGGTAAAACCAAAACAGGCGCTGTAGTCAACCTCTTCTTCAATTCCTCAAAACTATCTTGACATTTATCAGACCACACAAATTTAGCATTCTTTTCTAACAGAGATGTCATAGGTTTAGCAAGTTTAGAAAACCCTTCAATGAACCGTCTATAATATCCAGCTAAACCCAAGAAACTGCGAATCTCACTAACATCAGTAGGTGGTTTCCAATTCAATACATCCTTCACCTTGCCTGGATCCACCGATATACCTCCATTAGAAACAATATGACCAAGAAAAGAAACTTCCTTCAACCAAAACTCACATTTACTTCGCTTCGCATACAGTTTATGCTCTCTAAGCTTCTGCAATACCAACCTCAAATGTTCAGCATGCTCTACCTCTGTCTTGGAAAATACCAGTATATCATCGATAAATACCACCACAAACTTATCCAAATATTCCATGAACACCTTATTCATCATGTACATAAAGTATGCAGGTGCATTGGTCAATCCAAACGACATAACAGTATACTCATACAATCCATACCTTGTAGTAAAAGCTGTCTTTGGAATATCAGAGGCACGAATCTTCAACTGATGATAACCAGAACGTAAATCAATCTTAGAGAACACACAAGCACCTCTCAACTGATCAAACAAGTCATCAATCCGGGGCAAAGGATACTTATTCTTGATAGTTACTTCATTTAGCGACCGATAATCAACACACATCCTCTGACCACCATCTTTCTTATCAACAAAAATAACTGGTGCTCCCCAAGGTGATGAACTAGGTCGGATAAAACCTTTTTCTTGTAATTCTTTAATTTGTTTCTTAAGTTCTTCTAATTCATCTACTCCCATCCTATATGGTCGTTTGGCTATAGGTGCAGTTCTAGGTAATAATTCAATAAGAAATTCAATGTCTCGGTCAGGTGGCATACCTGGCAATTCATCAGGAAAGACATCCGGAAATTCCTCAATCACTGAATTCTCCTTAATAGTATCTTCAATCTGATTCACCACCGCGGTTGGTTGCTTCTGCATTGCTACATCCACATTGATTTTATCTCCATTAGGCGCAGTCACAACTACCACTTTCTGCTGACACTGAATCTCTGCCTGATTTTGCATCATCCAGTCCATACCCAATATCACATCAATCCCAGATGTTCGCAACACTATAGGAGTTATCTTAAACTCTACCCCCCTTAATACCATACTAATTGGAAGACAACGATTACTGGTTTGCATGGTACCTCGAGGTGAATTTACTAAGAGAGGTTCTTTCATAGCTAGCATGGGTATACTATGCATTTTAACAAAAATATTGGATATGAATGTATGAGATGCTCCAGAGTCAAAAAGAACAGTTGCGGGAGTGGAATGTACATTGAACGTACCAATCATAACTTCTGGTGCATCATGAGCTGTATCAGAAGACACGTGATTCACCCTTCCAGTACCCGATTGCCTCTGGTTGCTCTTCTGGCTCTGAGGAGTCTGTTGGTTCTGCTTCTCAGGACAATTATAAGACAAATGGCCCTCTTTACCATAGACAAAGCATCTAATAGGAGTGCTGGGAGTACTATTCTTCATGGGGGTAACATTGGGATTTCCAGTGCGAGGAGTCTGTTGCCTAGTCTGCTGATATTGTTGACGCTGTGGATATGATGAACGCTGTTGCGACTGATTGTTTTGCCAATTTTGGGACCACCTCTGATTTGAATTGCGATTCCACTGGCTAACCGGTCCCTGAAACTTCTGATGAAAGCCATGCTGAGAATTTGTGCGTTGACGGTTGTTGCTTCCTAAGCCTTGCACCTTCATCTTTCTTTTTCTATCCATCTCCCTACGCTCATTATCAAGCACAATAGCTTTGTTCACCAGCTCTTGAAAACTAGCATAACTATTCCCCTTCAGTTGCAAGCGAAGATCATAATAAATTCCCTTCAAGAAAAGACGCTGCCTGTCTGCATCTTCCCTAACTTCATTGGGAGCATAGCGAGCCAACTGGGTGAACCTGTCATGATATTCACTCACGCTCATCTGTCCCATCCTAAGGTTCCTGAATTCTTCCTGCTTCAGCTCAATTATACCTTCAGGAATATGACGAGCTCGAAAATCTCTAACAAACTCATTCCAAGTGATAGGAGGAGCATTGTCAGGGCGTGCAGCCTGGTACGACTCCCACCAAGTCTGAGCTGTCCCTTGTAACTGACCAGATGCATACAACACCTTCTCCATATCATTGCATTGGGCTATGTTCAGCTGTTTCTCCACTGCCCTCACCCAATCATCTGCTTCTAAAGGATCAACAGCATGAGAAAACACTGGAGGGCGTCCCTTCAAAAATTCTCCACGCTTATCCCTTACTTGAACAGGTGGTGGTCCTCCAACAGGGGGATTGTTCTGCATATGCTGCATAAACATCTGCATCAGCTGATTCTGGGTTTGCATGAGTTCCTCCATAGTAACGGGTGGATTAACACCCCCACGACCTCTGCCACGACCTCTGCCTGACATCTGTTTCCAAAACACAGAAGAAGAAATTCAGTACGATCCAAGATGATGTATACAATAGATAAACAAAATCTGATTTTCTGGGCAAACTCCAATTTCAGCAACTCAGTAAAACTGTCATACCTCGAGCTACAGACGTCCAAATCAGATGATCTTTACATGGTTGGAAAGCTTATAAAATTACCTACAACTCGTATTCACAACACTTTTTCTGATTCTGTCAATAAATTGGTCAAAAACTGAACTTAACAGAAACTGTTCCCGAATTCCAGACTGTGCAGTAACTTCAACTTGAAACAGGTATATCTCTTAACTCATAATAGACATTAAGGTGATTCTTGTGGGATTGGAAAGATATAGAAGTCTAATTATTCCCAGTAAAATTTCTTAAATTTTCCATGAACGGATTTTAAGTTATTTCTAAAACATCCCAGACTGATCCAGAAATCAGCAAAGGGCAGAACTAAGTTAACCTCATATTCAACTAAGATATATTGATCAAACTTAATATTCTTAACCATGGAACTTGTAGGCATGTCTACAAAACTCCAGCACACATTACAAAGATCCAAATCACACATTATCATAATAACAATCCATCAATCACACAATTGTTCACACCACAAACTGACTCTTAAAACAATCCAAACTTAAAATTAACTCGCAACTACTATCGTTCTTATTACATAGGGGTTTTTCCTATTTCCTAATTAAGCTTCTCATAAATCTTAGGACGACCTAACTCCGCCCTTAATTGGTCAATCTCCTTGTAAGCTTGCTCCTTAAGTTCTTTTTCCTTCAGCAACTCATCCTTCAGGTCCACCTCATGAAGAGCCAATTCACGAGCTAATGCCACCGTAGCTTGTAAAGTCAAGGAGGAATCATCTGCAAGTGGCACGGTCCAAATTCCCTTGTCATGCAAGAAACAAGGAAAGTGCCGAAGTGCACCCTTTAGCGTCTTGTCCGAGCGTAGACCATGGTAGTAAACAAATGCATTGAAAGCGACATCCTCCATGCTTGTCTCCACGGTTGCCCGGCTCACTCGGGTAATGAACTTTGACTCCACCTTAGGCTCCTTAGTGGTAGGATCCCTTCTCTTGACCCATAACTCCGTTTCCCAATAGGAATCCATCCATGGATGACTATACTCTGCACTGCGATACTCTAAAGTAGCTTCCCAGTCGTAGTAGTAGTTGTCCAAGGTTCTTGTCAACATATCATGGAAGAAAGCATCAGCCTTAGGGACCATGATATGAAACTTCGTAGTCCACCCCATAACTACATCCTCCATAGGTGTATCACCAACTCTTGATTCAGCATCAGATAACTCTTGATCACCCTCTTCCTTTGGCTCCTGGGGTTTGAAATGAGCAACATATTGTGCAGCTGACAGACGGGGATGAGGAGGCATCTACAAGATTTAGACATAGATTAGATAGAATCAATGTATTTTCGCAATAGAATAAAGTAGAGGAAGCATAAAACTTTAGTAATTAACAAGGTGAAAAGAGGAAGCATGAAGTAAGTGAAATATGGATGCTATCAACGACCATTCTAACTAGGCTTGCGTCCTACAGTCAACACGGCTCTGATACCAATCTGTCACACCCATTTTTAAGGACAAAAATAGGATGCATAAAGTACTCATGTGCGCCCCAGGTCATGATCGCACACATAAGCAGACAAATTACATAGTATCATCACAGTGCTTATTACATAGCGAATAAATATTTAAAACATAGTCTTGAACGATAAATAATAATATCTAGTAATAATCTCCAGCGGATACTCCACACAGGGACACGGTTGACTGGTTGACACCAAACCTAGTACTCATTACGATAATCCTCATCATAATCTTCATCTGTTATGGTGGAAATAGCAAGAGTGAGTCCATGTCGAACTCAACAAATATAACACAGGGTTCATGAGGCTCAAATGGCTAGACACTGTTTAACTGCGGTTAGCTTTTAATCTTATAACTTTCATTTGAGTAGCATCAAGATAAACCACTTCCCATTAAAGAACCAATGATCAATTGTAATAATGACAACGAATAGCATTAACATGAACATAATATATTTCAACAATAATTACGCATGATATAACAATGGTGATCATTTATTCTGTAAGAATACCCAAGGCCGCTCGTATCCGTGAGCACGGCTAGTATACCAGTTTATTAAACTCTGCGCAGAGGTGTACACTTTCACTGTGAGTCATGATTTCCAAATGTGTGGGGAGATCAAACCCAAACACTGGAGAACCATATAAAGCCACTCAAAAGTTCGTCTAACAAGTTAGGGCCATTAGATTCACTCGGCAGGCAGATGTAGAACCCCCCTTCCCTGTGGCACAACAACCGCAGCCTATACACACTAGGCCAGGGGCTCGCACTACACCCAACGTGGCAAGCCATTCTTACGCCATTTAAGGTAACCACTAACAAGCTAGAAAAGGTCTCTTGAACAACTAAAGCCAGAGCCATATAGCCCTCACAGTTGTACTGTCAATCCCGGTTAATGCTTACAGATAAGTCCTTATGGAGAGTAACTAGAGCATCAAAATAAATACACATGCTCTAGCCCCCTTTCAACAGTAGTAAAATCATCTTAATGGTTGATTGCTTAATCCATTAATCAAATTACAAGATCATTGTTCTCAGTTTAAGCACTAGCCATAGCTACCCATATGCATTCCCAAGGTTGACAAGGAATCAAGATAACAATCACTAACTTATAATCTCTAAGGTTGTCAAGGTAAGCATATGCATATGTATAGTAATTCAATGAATAGGTAACAAGGATAGTCCTGTGTTATACTTGCCTTGATCAAAGCTCTCCAAACAGTACTGCTGACTTGGCTCAAAGTAATACTCCGAATCGTCCAAGTACTGCTCACCTTCTATACTCGATCATCAATCAACAACATACATGCATCCAATCAAACATACACGAAGCAAACAAATAGATATAATTAGAACAGTACACCAACAGTAACAAAACAGTAATAAAAGTTTATAAAACTCTTCTACACGTTCCTACGATCACACAGACGCAAAGATCACCAAAATCGGAGTTAAAACGTGAAAGTTATGAATTTTCTAAGATTTCCTATAGATAAATAAATACTTAATTATAAACTTGAAAAATAAATTATCAAAACTAACTGTAAAACTACACTAACACGTAGAGTTCGCAAATACGAACCTAACGCAATTTGAACGGATCAAATCGGAGTTAAAACGAAGATTTTATGACTAAAACAATTCTAGTGGCAAAACTGTAAATTGCTGAAAACGTATTTTTGAATAACCCGAAAGAAAATACGCTTTCAAAATACAAAAACGTAATTTCAGCTTTACGCCTTGGGACCGCGGGTTGATTCCCAGAAAATGCAGGGGCTCTTTAACAAAACTGCTCGCGAAGAGGTATCATCTAATCTCAAGCGTTGATCGTCAAATGGACGGCTACCATTCATCAGAGAGAGACATGAAGAGGGAGTCGGTCATCTTCTCCCAATCCGGCCGGCGGCCTCCATGGCCGGCACCCTCAGCTCGCCGGAGAGCTTCGGCTCTCACGATTCCAACCGCGTTTCACTCCGATTCCAACCCCAATCGAGAGAGGAGATCACAGAGAACATATCTAAGCAAGTTTAAGAGAGCTACGACGACCCGAGGAAGGAACGAGACAAGGGGAGGGCGGCGGCACCATTGCCGATGCTTCCAAGCTCACCAAAAACCCCGATTCGATGCTTCACATCATAAAAGAAAAGCACGAGAAGAAAGAGGAGGGGATAGCGATCTCACCAACACGAAGAAAAGGAGCCCGCACCGTCCCACAAGCCCCACCGACGACCAACCGAAACCGTCGACCTCCTAAACCCTAAACCTCCGATTACTTGTGGTAGCGATCACGTTTTAGGTGAAAAACGGAAAATAGAAGGTCCCCTCTTCCTATTTATAGCCTCAAAACCGAAATCGGTAAGATTCCCTAGCTAGCACGGCAAGAATTCGATGTCGGCTTCGTTGTGTCCGGCTCGGTCATGAGCTTGAAGAAGAGAACGCGACTGACGATCGGGTCCCACCCGTCGGTGACTCAGAGAGGAGAGGGAAGGCGCGGCTACGGCTTGGGCCGACTGGATCAGGCCGCGCGGCTATTGGGCCGAACCACCGACGCGAGCAAAACAACAGGGGAAGGACTTGGGCTGTCGGTCGCTGGGCCGCCGAGCCTATCAGGTAAGCAGGTAAGCTTTTCTTTTTTTTTATTTATTTTCCAAAACTTATTTTAAATAGAAATTTTCTAAATCAAAGCAAAACAAATTAAATGCACACCACAAAATAAATTAAGTGCAACAGCATGAATGCAACACCAACATATTTTATTATTATTTTAATTTGGCCATTATTTATTATCTATATTATTCCAATTTTATTATCTCTAAAATTTGGGTGTTACATTTAACAATGTGAAAAGAGGAAGCATGAATTAAATGAAGTAAGGATGCTATCAACGACCATTCTAACTAGGCTTGCGTCCTACAGTCAACACGGCTCTGATACCAATCTGTCACACCCATTTTTAAGGACAAAAATAGGATGCATAAAGTACTCATGTGCGCCCCAGGACATGATCGCACACATAAGTAGACAAATTACATAGTATCATCACAGTGCTTATTACATAGCGAATAAATACTTAAGACATAGTCTTGAACGATAAATAATAATATCTAATAATAATCTCCAGCGGAAACTCCACACAGGGACACGGTTGACTGGTTGACACCAAGACTAGTACTCATTACGATAATCTTCCTCATAATCTTCATCTGTTATGGTGGAAATAGCAAGAGTGAGTCCATGTCGAACTCAACAAATATAACACAGGGTTCATGAGGCTCAAATGGCTAGACACTGTTTAACTGCGATTAGCTTTTAAGCATATAATTTTCAATTGAGTAGCATCAAGATAAACCACTTCCCATTAAAGAACTAATGATCAATTGTAATAATGATAACGAATAGCATTAACATGAGCATAATATATATCAACAATAATTAAACATGATATAACAGTTATGATCAACTATTCCATAAGAATCCCCAAGGCCGCTCGTATCCGTGAGCACGGCTAGTATACCAGTTTTTAACTCTGCGCAGAGGTGTACACTTTCACTGTGAGTCATGATTTCCAAATGAGTGGGGAGATCAAGCCCAAACACTAGAGAACCATATAAAGCCATTCAAAAGTTCGTCTAACAAGTTAGGGCCATTAGATTCACTCGGCAGGCAGATGTAGAACCCCCCTTCCCTGTGGCACAACAACCGCAGCCTATACACACTAGGCCAGGGGCTCGCACTACACCCAACGTGGCAAGCCATTCTTACGCCATTTAAGGTAACCACTAACAAGCTAGAAAATGTCTCTTGAACAACTAAAGCCAGAGCCATATAGCCCTCACAGCTGTACTGTATATCCCGGTTATCACTTACAGATAAGTCCTTATGGAGAGAAACCAGAGCATCAAAATAAATACACATGCTCTAGCCCCCTTTTAACAGTAATAAAATCATCTTAATGGTTGATTTGCTTAATCCATTAATCAAATTACAAGATCATTGTTCTTAGTTTAAGCACTAGCAATAGCTACCCATATGCATTCCCAAGGTTGACAAGGAATCAAGACAACAAACACTATGTTATAATCTCTAAGGTTGTCAAGGTAAGCACATGCATATGTATGATAACTCAATGTATAGGTAACAAGGATAGTCCTATGTTATACTTGCCTTGGTCAAAGCTCTCCAAACAATACTGCTGACTTGGCTCAAAGTAATACTCCGAATCGTCCAAAAACTGCTCACCTTCTATATTCGACCATCAATCAACATCATACATGCATCCAATCAAACATACACGAAGCAAACAAATAGATATAATTAGAACAGTACACCAACAGTACCAAAACAGTAAATAAAATTTATAAAACTCTTCTACACGTTTCTACGATCACACAGACGCAAAGATCACCAAAATCGGAGTTAAAACGTGAAAGTTATGAATTTTCTAAGATTTCCTATAGATCAATAAATACTTAATTATAAACTCGAAAAATAAATTATCAAAACTAACTGTACAACTACACTAACATGTAGAGTTCGCAAATACGAACCTAACGCAACTTGAACGGATCAAATCGGAGTTAAAACGAAGATTTTATGACTAAAACAATCCTAGTGGCAAAACTGTAAATACCTGAAAACGTATTTTTGATTTAACCGGAAGAGAATACGCTTTCAAAACGCGAAAACGTATTTTCAGCATTACGTTTTGGACCGCGGGTTTATTTCCAGAAACCCGAGGGTCTCTTTAACAAATTTACCCCGCGAAGGGGTAAGATCTATTCTTGACCGTAGATCACGAGATGGACGGCTCGGGTTCATCAGCAGCTCTACAGTACCTAAACCGGTCATCTCCCTCAAGTCCGGCCGTCGGCCGCCATGGCCGCCACGCCCACCTCGCCGGAAAACTTCGGCCCCGCCTTCTCCGACCACCATTCAACCCGCTACCAACTCCAATCGAAAGAGAATTCAAACCCGAACTATTTTAAGCGGTTTTGGAGAACTACGACAGCCCGAGGAAGGAACGCGGCAAGGAGAGGGCGGCGGCGCCATTGCCGACTTGTCGGTGATCTTCAATACCGCACGATATAGCTCAAAAACTTAAAAGAAAGACATGAAGAGAGAGAGGAGAAGATGGCAAACTCACTCAAGCGGAAAAATTGACCACCGAAGCACCCGAAGACCTCTCCCTCGCACAACCGAAGCCGCCGACGCCTCCCAAGCCCTAGAGCTCTAAATCCCATGGCAACCCTAGCTTTTTAGTTGAAAAACGGAAACTAGAGGACCTATGCGACCTATTTATAGCCCCACGTTGCCGTATACGGTTAGGAAATCCCGAAAATCAAGTAGAAGAGGCGGCGGCGTTCTCCAACTCGGAGTCCGGTTCGAACACGCGAGGAGGAAGACGACTGACAACCGGGACCTACCCATCATAGATAGAAAGGAGGGAGGGCGCGCTGGCTCGGGCCGACTGGGCCAAGGCGCCAAGGTGGGCTGCTGCGGTGCGGTCCGGCCCACGCGCGTCAAGAGGAAAGGCTTGGGCTCGGCTTAGCTGGGCCGCCAGGCCGAACAGGTAAGGTGAGTTTGTTTTATTTATTTTTTTTTCTTTATTTCTTTTCTTTATTTGCTTGTTTACAAACTATTCCAATTAAAATTTTCTAAGCCAAATCAAAATAAAATAAATCTACTACACAACAGAAAATATATGCAGCAGCATGAATGCAACACCAAAGATAATTTATTACTATTTTAATTTTGTCATTATTTGTTATCCAATTTATTCAAAATTTGTTATCTCTAAAATTTGGGTGTTACACTACTGCTGTGCAAACAAGTCTTTGCTTATAGTTCTACCAATTCTTGTTGTAGTTCCACGCCAGGATTTCTGCTTGCTAACATATCTTTGCTTATAGTTCTACCGATTCCTGTGGAGCTAATTATGTATAGCACTTTGCTATATGCTATATCATTTGCAATAGTATCACCTTTGTGTTCTGGTGTTGCTTGGATTCTGGGCATAAATCCTGACCTCAGGAGAAAAATTAAGAAACTGTCAGTGGTTCTAATCTAGTATTGCTTCAACAAAATGGCATCATTTTTATGTATACCGAATCGTTGTCTCATCTTTTCCATATGACCATGCATTTTTTTTATGCTGACTGGGTTTTGACGCAATCTTTTTTCTTTCTCTGCATTCTACAATGCTTTAAGTTTGTGTTTATGGCAACAAAAGGCTACATTGTCATGGGTTTGTTTTACCTTTTGTAGTTTGCATGTTATTCATTAATATTGTATTTCTCCTAGAAATCTTAGATACACTTGAATTTGAAGAGTCTGTTTATTTGTAACACTGTAGGTTGCAAACACAAACTTTCTATGAATACAGCAATGCTAGTTTTAGGGGGTCTCTCTTATGTACAAACGTCATCCTTTGCCATTTTGGGCTCATAGGCTATGAACTAATGACTGGTGACCTAGTTTCTAATGTAATGCCCCTTTGGCGCGAACCTTATAAAATTGATGCCATCCTAAAAAAACAAACCTCTTTTTTCTTTTTTTCATGTTACAGTTCCATAATTGTGCTTTGTGAGTGTTTGATGACAGTTGCTGATGAACATAGTATTAGTATAGTTAGATTCCATATACTGCTCATTATGACCTTGTAGGATTTCCTATCTTGTTTTGTTCATTGTGAGCATGTATGACCATATCAAATGATATGTTGTGAGTCACATTGAGCATTGTATTTTCAGTTGCCACTAATTACTTCAATATGCAGGTGTAGATCATCAATCAATGCTAATTAATTGCAAAAATAGGCAAGCACTCCATCTTTCAGATATTCATATACTTGACAACCTTTGTTTACCAATTTTCATAATAATGAGTTGTCATTCCCCTACTTCTGCACCATATTGGTAAACTCTTATTCAGAGTAACATGTACCAATATTTCACCTTGGGATGGATCTATATAGTGTTTTTCTTGCTGTTTGTTGGTATGCATTTATTGTGCATCCAAATGCAGAAAAATGAAAAATTAGCATGAAACATGAAAATCAGTTGCTGGCACACACCTAATAGTCATCTAATTGTTTGATGTTTTTTCAGACTTTGTTTAGGTCTTTGTTGTTGTTAGCCTCTTAATTAACAAGATGACTGAACATTTTTTATTTTTGGTTTGTGTCTTATTATTACTATTTTTATTTAAGAAATGTCCATGTTAGTTTAAATAAATTTTGCCATAAAGCTTGGAAGGAATATTTGTGGGTCCACCATGATATTGTTGATATTGTATATATATTGCTGTACTGTAACTCTTTGTATGTGTCATTGATATGTTGTCATTGAGTCCCCGAAAAACTTTTCTTGTATGCCTAGCCTGTTATCTGACCATCATCTAGCTTCATCCTTGTACCCATGAGATCACAGATAATTTGACTAATATTTTAAGCGAAAAGCTCATAGATAATCAGTGAGTTGTGTTCCTTTCAGTAGAACAAAATAAAATAGGTTCAAGTGATTGGGTGATTCAAAAATAATTTTGTTCCTTTTAGTAGATAAAAATAAAGTGAAGGCTACCAATCATTGAAATCTTAGTACAATGAAAGAAAAACAATCTGGCATACCGTAGAACACCCTAGCGCATTGAATCAAAGTTTTTTTTCTGAATGAAGATTAAATCAAAGTGCCAGAGAAGAATGGCGAGAAACAACCATAACAAAGGCATGGCATTCACATGAAACGGGATCAACAAAAATCAGCCAATGATGGCATCTAATGCCTTGGCCTTTACTTATTATAGTATACAACAAACTCTGAAGCATGAAATGCTTCTAAGTGTAGCTTCTCAACACACTTAAATTATGTAGGTCTAGACACATAAATGTTTCAACAATTTTATGACCTTCACAGCTAGCTTCTTCTTATGACAGTAGCCCATCTAATCATTCAAGTTTGCAATGGAGAAAGACTAAATTTACAATATGACAAATGAAGAGCACTAATTAATACTAATTAGAATGTATGGAAGTGAACTAATTACCAAACCATCAATTCAGGTATCTCTGAATTCAGTTGGATTTAATTAGCAGGACACTTAGAAATATTTAGTAATGGCTACTGGTTCCTTTAGCAATTACAATAGATCAGGTGATGTTGATCATAATTAAGAAAAGAAATAGACACAACTTCTACTATTGGAAACCAAGAAAATTTTTGCATGTAGCAATTGGCATGCATGTAGGAACAAGCAGATCTAGTGAAATTGAAACAAGCGAGGGCTGAAATCCGCAGGTGCGAGATAGTACCTGCTTAGGTAGGAGGACGCAGCAGCGATTTGAGAAGTGACCATTGGCATCATGATGGAGGGGCTAGGGATTTGGGCTCATCTTGATTGCTATCATGTGGTGCGGCTGGCTGCATGGGGACGCAGCCACTTCTCCTCATGTGGAGAGCGTTGAAGTGGGGGCCTGGGCCGCTTGCCGTCATTGAGGAGAGGTGAAGATGGGGATGCCCTCGCCATTGCTGAGGGGATGATGAGGATGAGGACACCATGCATCCACGATACAGGGCAAGCTCCTGTAGAGCTGGGTTTGCCACCTTTGTCACTTGACCGCCTCATGGGGAAGGGACGGAGAGGTGGTGTCTAGGGCAGCAGTGGCAGCAGCCATGGCAAGGGAGGACGGGGACACAAGGGCTGCTGCACTGTACAAGAGACCCTGGTGGAACAGGCTAGGAGGTGAAGGGAGGAGGCTGGCTGCCTGGCTCACCGTCCAGTGCGTCGCACTTCACAGGCACCATCACCACTGCGTGGAGCACCAACTAGATGGCTGACTCACCCCCAGCAACGACCTTCAAAGTTTCAACATATTTTGCTAATCCTGCAGGATGAAGAGGTGTGGGGACCGGGTACTAGGGGCACTGGGACGGCAGGGTGGGGTGTCGACCGGGCAGAGCAGGGAGGGGCAGGGGACGGTGTGAGAGTGGGGCATGACGGCAGGGCGGCGCTTTGGCATGGAAGAGCGTGCACAACGGTGGGGTAGGGTAGCAACGCAGAGGAGCTCTGGGTGGCGCTATTTTATTTTCTTTTTTGTTTTAGATGGAGGGCTGCTGAGCAAATGAAACATGATGGGGCCAGTAGTGGAGTGGAGCAAAATGCATAGGAGAGAGCAGGGAATGCCTCCTACTTTTTAAGTAGGAGATAATTGCACTAGACTGTGATCAATGTTCATTGTATGTGCACTCAACAAGGATTTGAGCCTGGTGGCGCTGCGACGTGGCAAAGTGGGATGGTGGCTGGGTGGGATGGGGAGGGCAAGTTGGCAGTGCATAGGGGCTGCAGAGGTCACTATTTTTTTTGTTTTGGTTTTAGATGGAGGGCTGGCGAGAGGTATATTGTGGGCCAGTAGCAGAGGGCAGGGGGTGGGGCGAAATGCAGAGAAGCGAGTAAGGAATACCTCCTACTTCTTAAGTAGGATGGAAGAGAATTGCTCTAGACCATGATCAATGGATATTGTATTTGCAATTTCAACAATGACATAAGTAGAAATTTCTGCCAATTCTATTATATGTTCAGTAATGGTTCAGCATTTTTTTTATTTTCATTAGATTAATTAAGCAACCACCTATGATTCACACCTTATTGTTCAATAGACTTGTGTATACTATAAGTCCACAGAACATCTCAACTCTATATTGCTCCTTGTAGAAAACTCTATATTATGTTGACACTGTGTCAAACCCTTAGAGTTTTTTACCTTTAAGTTGTGACATAATCTAAAAGTTGAAGTTCAGCGGTTCATGGGGAAATGAGCTAATATGTATTTTTGCTAAAGTTAGCATTGTCAAGTTTTTTTTGTAACATGTTAGATTAGTTAGAAATACATTTTGTTTCAACTGGTCTTTATGCAAAGTTGTGTCTGGAAATTGCAGCCATGCTTTTTCTCAATGACATGTTTGACCTTTTGTTCAAACATGTATATTGTTTCTTTGTGTATTTTTCTTCGGGTAGCCATAATCCTCTGTTCCATTTTTTATAATCATCCGTTAAACATTCACTTCATACCATAAGTGATACACCTTTTATTTTTCAGACACCATGTGGCCACAATTTTTGCCTGAAGTGCTTCAATGGATGGACACGTAAGGGAAAAAGGGTGTGTGCAAAATGTCGTAGACCGATCCCATCCAAAATGGTGGAACAACCTAGAATCAACTCTAAAATGGATGAAGTCATCCGTAAGGCCAGGATGTCAAAGACTACTAATTCAACTGGCTCAGTAGACTTGCATCGCCATTACATACAGAATGTTGATAAGCCTGACAGGGCATATACAACTGACAAGGCCAAGCGAGCTGGAAAAGCAAATGCTTCAAGTGGTAAGATTTTTGTGACAACTGCACAAGATCATTTTGGACCGATCCTTCCCGAACACGACCCCATGAGGGAAACTGGCGTCCGAGTTGGAGAAACATGGGCAGATAGATTTGAATGTAGACAATGGGGTGCTCATTTGCCTCACATAGCTGGAATTGCTGGGCAGAGCAGAAATGGAGCTCAGTCAGTCGCCCTATCTGGAGGCTAAGAAGATGATGAAGACAACGGAGATTGGTTTCTTTATACCGGAAGGTTTGATAATTTGACTACAAATCCTCTTCTACTGTTTTGTTTTGTCTAGTCACATATATGTTTCACTATATTAAAATGTGCATAAAATAACAATTTATACTAGTGCAGTGGCGGGAGGGATATAAGTGGAAACAAGAGAACAAATAAGGAGCAAGGTTTCGATCAAACATTTGTGAATATGAATGAGGCTCTCCGAAAAAGCTGCTTGAAGGGTTACCCTGTTCGGGTTGTGCGGTACGTACGTATGTTTATTTTCTTTGGGCATGCATATGCATATGCTTGAAACTAGAATAATGTTCATCAAGTAGCTTAGGTAATATTGCATGGTCTACTGATGGTGTATTTGTTTGAATATTATTGACTTTCCTGGTGTACATATGATTATAGGGCCATTTCTCAGTTTTATGAACTGTTTAATATTGAGATAATTTGCTATCCGTTGCTATCTTTGAACTTTTGTCTCATTATTACATTCTCTTGATAGGTCCCATAAAGAGAAACACTCTTTGTATGCTCCTAAATCGGGTGTGAGGTATGACGGAATTTACAGAATTGAGAAATGTTGGAGGAAGATTGGTATTCAGGTAACTTGATTCTCACGTGTAATGCATATAGCCCCATGCATGCTTTCGTAGGGCTGCATGCATCGAATGATGCTAAGGGACGTAACAGTGTCCTTTTTCTAAAAGAAAAGAAACTCCATGCTTCTGGTACCTTTCAGCTAACAAATTAGTTGTGCTTATGAAAAAGTTTTAATTGTGCTTCTGCCTTTTCCATAGGGGAAGTTCAAAGTCTGCAGGTATCTCTTTGTACGCTGTGACAATGAACCAGCACCTTGGACCAGGTTTGACAAAACACTTGCTTTTTTTTTCTTCGAGTATTAGACTGTAGTACTGTACCATAACTTTTAGAGAGAAAAAAAACTATACATAGTCCTGGCTGACACAATAGACTTTTGATTGTCAGTGATGGTCATGGTGACCGACCAAGGCCATTGCCCGACATTCCAGAGTTAGAAGGTGCAACTGATATAAATGAGAGAGATGAGCAACCTTCATGGGGCTACGATGTATGTACATCATCTGTTCCTAGCTTCTTGCAGTATCACTCAACTGTTATTTGACTAGTTTATATTCACTGCTACAGGAGAACAAAGGCTGGAGTATTTTTAATATATTCCCTTTTCTAAAACAGGAGAACAAAGGCTGCTGGAAATGGATGAAAGAGCCTCCAACGAGAAGGAAGGCTGGCAAACAAGTCCGGAGAAGAGCAAGGAGTGATAAGATGTCTAACGCTAAAAGACTCCTGAAAGGTTATCTTCTCTTCTATTCATTTTTTTTTTGCAGCACGAATTTTGCTAGATTGTGTTTGTAGCTTGACTGAATTCAAAGTACTGCATGCTGAGTGTTGTACAATAATTAATAGTTTTTCTATTTTTGTTGCCATCTCCTGCAGAGTTTAGCTGTTCTAACTGCAACAAAGCGAAGAATGAACCACTCTCTGCTCCCTGTGGTGACAACTTCTGCAAGACTTGTCTGCTTGAGGCATATGATAACCAGTCCTCCGTGAGAGAAAGAAGCAGTGGAGGTCGTACTCTGAGGGCTCAGAAGATCGTGAAGAGATGCCCATCCTGTGGAACTGACATCAGCGACTTCCTAGCGGATCCACAGGTGCAATCTATCGAAACATATATCTGTTAAAGTGTGATAGATCAAGCTTGTAGAGTCCCTAACATATGCTTGGTGTGATATTTATTTTTCCTTTCAGATCAACCGAGACATAATGGATGTGATTGAGTCTCTGCAACTGATAGTCGAAGAAGGTAACACCAACAAGGAGGTACCATATGGTGGTGGTGACACGGATGAGGAATTCCATGATGATGACCAACAGGAAGATGATGGCAGTGGTATGGAGATGGATGAGGCTGGTTGCAGCTTTAATGTTGAAGAGGGAGACAGTGCTGAGGATCATAATTAAGCATAACCCAGCTGATACGGATGATGATGCTAGTGAAGCTGATGGTGGTTACTGAATACTGTATGTAGAAAGAGGCGGTGGAGGTGCATGGATGCTGATGGCTTGGGAACACAAGGTCAGGATGTTGTAGGCTCTGCGTTTGTAGACATTTTATGTATGTCGACTGAGAGGTTTAATTTAGACTCTTTTCGTTGATTGTGTACTCTGGTGGGAACCGGATTGCGTAAACATGGTTTGTGGAAAACTTGTTGGAATACATGTACTGTGGTTTATTCTATCGAAGATGTTTAAACTATTTGAGTTACTAGTAGACATGTACTTGCATGACGCACATGTTTATGGTTGTGATCAGTAACGTCCTCTATTTAGATGTGTGCTAGGGCTGTATCTAAAAAAATGCAATACTCTTAGCTTACTTATGAAAAAGTGAGATAATAAATTTTAACTTTCATCCAACAAAAAATACAACACTTTTAACGTTTCCTACAAAACACAATGAATAAGAAACTGTGAAAGGAAATTAAAATTAGCAATTTTACTATCTTGCTAATCCATGGCCAGAATTTAGCAAATCAAATTTTACGATGTTATAGATATCTCTGTTCACATGTATTAATACTGGAGCCAACTTCATCTAATAACGAACACTATTAAAATTAAAACATGGTACAATGATTTATTGTATTGTTGTATTAAACAACATGTACATAAATGTATATGTAAACTAAACTATAGGATTAAGGGAAAAAGACAACAATACCATGTAAGTTTGTCGCCGTTGTGGTTTGGTTCGGTGCAATATAATTAACTTGGTAGACTTGGCCTCAGCCTCAGCTTTCAAACGAACCCGACAATTATGTTGATATTCATGACTTCAAGTCTGAGTTGCCTCCTTATTTTCAGGCCGGCAATGCAACATACTTCTCCTTAGCACGTTGTGTCTATGTTCACGCTGTTCCAGATTTCCAATGTCCAAGTTGCTCTTACCTACGAATCTATATCTGTTACAATCCTAAACCTCACTAGCTATGTATCTCAACATGCAAACTGTCCACCTCAGCCATGCACTATCACTTGAAATTAAAATCCACTAGCACATGTAACCGTAGTGTCCACGTTAGTAAGGCACACACAAGCATTTAGTTGTCTACGTCAACATGTCATGCAATCCACTAATCCATAATTCCTGCAGCAATGCGCGGGGTATGCTTCTAGTTTATTAATAAAAAATTATATTTTATTTTAATAACTAAAGATTTACATGTTCTTTATATGCCAACATGTTATTATAATGTTAATTAATTAATTAATTAGCGTCTTATACATTACCCACCTCACTAGATGAAAACGGATGTATCGGGAGCCACTACAAGTAGATTTTCTTGTTGAAGACATTTGTAAATCACAAATTCCTCTTTAACGGGTGTTGTAGTTCAAATATGAGGCTAAAATTGCAACCGCTAAAAACCACATACAAGAACTTATCTAGAAGAGACATCAATAAATGTGTATTGCAACTCTAATATTTTTTTCTAATGAATGCAATGGACAATATGTTTGGAAGGCTATGAACTAAATGAAGCTCTCCATGAGGCTATTAACATTTTCTATGGAGCAACTGAATATTGTGTTGCTTCATCAAACTGAATAGATCTTAGATTATCAAAAGAATTTAAGAACTAAAACACTAATCTCAAAGCTGTAGGTAACGAGCATAGGGGTTAGGTATATATGCATACCAGGAATTAAGATACACTTGTGTTGACACACAAATTGGGCCCGTGCCAATTTTAAGAGGCCCATGCCAGTTTTTGCCCATTCTTAGGAAAACTCCATAAATCGACATAAAAATAGTACCATGTTGATTTTTCAATAGGATAAGACCACCGCTACTCCCTATAAAATAGGGGGTACACGGCCGATTGAGGTATCCAACATCCATCCACCCAATTTACATTCAATACCCTTTTGTCCTTCAACCTTTCGAACCACTATGTCGTTGTTCATCTCTTGATCCAACGACCAAGGATGGCGTCCTAGGCTTGCTAGCTGACCTAGGGCAACCTACCGTGTTTCGACTCTACAATATATGACCGCATCATAATTAATCAGTTGTTGGAAGGGGGTTTTATGCAGCCATGCAAAGAACCTTCAAGAAGGTTCAAGTACCAACATGCAAAAAGGACTTGCAGAAGAAGTTCCTAGGGAAGGTGAGCTACTTGAGGAGATTGATTGCGAACTTATCCGAAAAGATTATTCCTTTTACCCCCATACTTCGGTTAAGAGATGAATCTTAATTTACTTGCAGGATCTAGCAACAAAAGCCGTACATTTGATATGATCAAGGAATATCTGTTAACATCACCGGTTCTTCGTGCACAAAGAAGAGAAGCTTCGTTCAAATTATATATCGCTGCCAAAGAGAAGATCATCGGTGCTATTTTGATTCAAGACGATGGAAAGGAATATGTCATCACCTCTGGTCGACGTCTTCTTGATCCCAAGATTATGCCCATATTGAAAGTTATGTTCGTCATTGTACTATGCATGTGGTAAAATGATACGTTGTTTACTATCTAGTACATGCATCGTTGCTTGCTAGGATAATATAATTAAACATATATTATATTGGCCAATCCTTAGCAAAAGGATCGGTAAATGGCATACGCACTAATTATGATTTGGCCTTTGAACCACTAAAAACAATAAAAAGTCAAATTCTCACTAGTTTTGTTGTTGAGTGTTGACACTTCTAACACCACTTAAGCTAAGTTGTCATCCCTAGCATGGTGCCAGAAGTGTTGGTACAAAACTGCTCCTCTTAGAATAAAAATGGGATCCGCAAGCGTATAGATAAAGTACCATCATAGCACTTCACCGGGAAATATTCCAGGTATCGTTAATTTATATTTAGCTCAAGGGAAAGAACTAAGGACTTAAACCGAAAGGGATGGATTTGTAAAATATGACTACTTATGAGGAATTAATCACACAGTCACTTACTTTGGTAGGAGGATAAACCATGATAAATAAGTATAAATGAATTATAAAGCATAGGGATAAATCATGCAGAGATTAGAGATAGACTACTCATCATAAAGGTAGATTGACGTCAGATTAGTTCAAGAGATTGAATTCTAGGTAGGTTCTAATCTACTAAGTCAGTCATCTACTCTAGCAAACACACCATCATATATAGCATAAAAGACTTTTCATTTATGTATAAGGAATATTACTGAAGAAAGTCAGGACATAGCATGACTTCCTACGTAACGTTGTTTCTGCCTATCCTATCAACGGAGGGTGGACTATATAAGACTCAATAGAACTGTCACTTTCACAATCTACCACACGACCTGGCCAACAGGATGCATTTGCAGGTAAATAGCATCTAAGCACCACGCTTACATGTAATCTACCACTTAACCCCCTCGCGAAGAGAGCTAAGCGCTTTGCAAACATATACATAAACTCATTATCAATCATAACCATATCAAATGTACCACTAGAGCAAACTAGGAACATAATAAATAGAAACATAATGATATTAGAATAAAGTCATAGAGCAATGATACAAAATAATACCAATACTTTGATGACGATGATCCGAATCCCGAGCACAAGTTGCCCGACTCTTCCTCTATCTAGTCTAAACCAATGTAGAACTTAAAGAATTGGAGTAGCTATTCTAATTCTCTGGTAGAGAGAAACTCTCTAAACCCTAGCTCTGCTGATGGCTCCCTCTGCTAATGAATTTCTAATAAATTCCAGGGTTTCTCCTGGGGTCAGGGGCCTTGCTTATATAGCCCTCTAGGAAGCATCATAGCCCTTAGATCAAACCGACCTTCATCAACCACTTTTTATTGATCCTCAAAGGCGGTAGAAGCAGGAACCGCGAGATGGAGCCTGACTGGCTCTGTGGCCTGGGCGACCGCCCATGAGGTGGGGGCGGGCGCCCCACCTGTCAGCCCAAATGGCCCTCCCCTTCGAGGGGGTGCATTCTCGAGTCTTCTAGATTATTCTTTTTTGTAGTAAGGTGGATTTCTCTCTATGTAAATCTAACATGTAGGTCTCCTTTGATCTTTTCCTGATAACCCCCTACAGAAATAGACATTCACCAAAACTCATGGAAGTTATTAGTTTAAAACCCCTAAGTCTAAGGTGAAGCTCATTTTAACCCTTCTCTTAACTCTTGTTGACTTATAAAGTTAATGGTTAATTATCGTCAACAAACTCCCCCAAGCTTACCTTTTGCTCGTCCCTGAGCAAACAGCTAAACCCAAGATGGATCAGGAGTTGCTGCAATGCTTTCACGTCTTAAAAGTACACATGCATTCAAACAAGAATTCTTCTTTTGGACTAGAGTGGACTGCACTGACTTTCAAACTTACTTATGCTTTTTGTTCCACCTCATGCTCTTTGTTCCACCTCTATCCTGGAGTTTTCATAAATGTTTGCAAATAAAACTCAGAGTTCCTTAAATATGACTCTCACAAGTCTCTCAATATGTGGTATTTGTGGATCCTCACTAAGGCATTTGAAAGGTTATGCCTTATCTCTCCTTTCAAAATATGTGGTATTTTTGACTCAAGGTAAATCTTGGGTATGCCTTCTCTCTCTCACCCTATAACTAATAAGGCTTATGTGGAGTTCATGGGTATGGAGATACTCATACATACTTGCAATGCATATATTGCCCAGTCAAACTATGGATCCAGAGGAACTCATCATACTATCAAATCAAGAGGTGCATGTGTGGTTTGATATGGTTGCTAAAATAATGGGGAATAAATGAGATAAAAAGAAAGAGGTGAAAGTCTAATTCTACACTACTCCATACTTGAAAATAACTTCTCTCTTCTGAATCTTGAAAATAAATAGAAACTTGGCTGCATAAATATCTTTCTTTTCTTTCTTTCATTGGGACCCTTGTCCACCTTTTTCCTTTGCTTCTCTTTTTTTTCTTTTCATAGAAAATAGATAACAAGTCTCTTATACAAAGAACTAAATTGATATGAGAGAAATGATGATGAAAACTTGGAGCAATTATAAAGGTATTTGGCTAGCAGAAAAAAGGAATCCTATGGGGAATATTTTTGGTGTTCACTCTCAGTGTAAGAGTAGAACATTTTTGGTGGATCTAAATGGGACAAATATGTGGTGCGTACTTCCACGATAGAAGTAGCAAGGATGCATGATGTGTGTGTAAATCTTGATTTTAACCGCGTGACAAGCCCATAGGGGTCAACACAGCCCAACCAAACTCAATACAACTACAAGCAGTAAATATATGTAAGGTTTCCTATTCTAATAATCATGTATGGCTGTGGTAGGAATTTAACACTCGTCATATAAGAAACTTATCATGTGGCATTTTTAAGTTTTCAAAATAAATCTCCAGAATTTAGTGTCACTAGGAACAAGATAAATAGCAGCTCAGACTATATCATATCATGTCCGTCAATTACCTAGACTTAGATTAAGCATATGCTCCCACAGGTTTAAAGTGTAGAGTAAATTCGTGTGTCAACAGTTTATCCAATCCTTAGGAGAATTCTAGGTTGAAAACTAGGTACTTCAAAATCATTACAACAAAGCAACTATTCATCATTTCCATCATGCATTCTTCAAGTCTACATACTTATTAATAAATTAAAGAAACAAGATTAAAAGCATACTCCTATACACACTCTTTTTATTTTGTTTTCATGTTTTTAGAACAAACTAAAACAAGCACACTAAAAAGCAGTAAATATTTATTTTATTTTTTGGTTTTGCTGATTTTTTAGATGCATAACGATAACAAAAGGAAATTGTAAAAAGGAAAAGAAAACCTACATTCGGTAGTGGGGGTCCTCCCCCAAGCTAGATCTTGCCATCATCATTCAGTCCATACGAAGGTACCCCAATATTTCTTCCATAGTTCGGGCATTCTGTTCTTGTCACTCTTGTATACTAGTTAGGGTCTGGGTTGTGTTGCGGTTCCACTGGTGTTGTGCCTCCCACATCCGGGTGTTGTAGGCTTGGCCATCTATGAGTGTTTGGAGGGCGTTGTCGGTGCGCTGGTGAAATGCCACGTTATCTTGATAGTACTGCTATGGGGTGTAATGGAACCCAACAACGTCGGATCTACGTCCGCGCTCAAGCTCCACCTGATGATGTTCCTACTCTATAGGGGTCAAATGAGTGCCTTCCTCCTCCTGATGAAGTTCCTTCTCTATGGGAATCAAATGGTTGTGTTGGTGGAGGTGGTTACTCATAGCCCTCATGTGGCTGATGAGGAGGATACTCCCACGGGTTCAGAACCCGATAGTGGTGATCCATCCAACTATCATAGCTAGCATGAGCTGGCTGTTCTTGGCCAAGGTCAGCTCTGCGCCAAACTGATTCTTGATGACGTGTGATTCTTTCAGAGGCGGTTCTCTGAGGTGCTCGAGCATTCACTGGTTGGGCCTGTAACTCAACATGAAAAGTTCTAACAGAATAGAGGGCCAACTCCGGGTTAGGTAACCGGAGCTTGGTCTCACCATATGTCATAAAAAGTTCATTGTTTATTCTTTTCAGAAGGTAAGCATGAAAAAGATGATCATAACCAAAAGTATCACGATGCTCTTCAATAAATTCAAGGGAGGCACCTTGTAACATGTCTAAGTTTGAAGCAATGTGAGTAACAAGCGAACAAAAAGCAATGGGTCCAACTCGGTAAGAGGGAACAATCAACCAATGGGCAACTATGAGACGGACAGGCAACACTTTGATTTTCTTGACATTTGCATACATCATCTGCAGGTTCGCACTTCTAACTTTGCTTGTGTCGTCACGAGGGAAAAATGTGAAGCCTAGCCATTTGTGAAAGAACCTAAGGTTTGGATGTTCTATATCGCTAGTCCGATGAGAATTGAAAATAGAGTGTTTAGAAATCTCAGTTCAAAACATATGCTTCTCAAAATCTTCTAATGCCTCATCTATATCTACTGGGATGTTGGAAGGAAAATTAAGGAGGTCACTAAGCTCTCTCCAAGTGGGGTAAAACTCTTGCTTAAAGAGATTAAAGTAAACTCCTGACTCTGTGGTCCTTAAGGTGCAGAGAAATTCTATGGTTAAGAGCTTAGACCCTAACTCAAAGACATCCCAAGCAGACGTCCATCCTAATAATGAGAAAATAGCATCAAATTCAGAACTCATACCTGCTTCTTGGAGTAGTGCGAGGTCAAATGCTGGCGTGTGGGTGAACTCCTTGTCTTTGATCTTCTTGTATACTTCTTTCTCATGAGAGTCTCTCAGTCCAAGATGACTTGGCTTGTGAAGGATCTTTGGCGTAGGTGATGAAGAGGAAGTAGGTGTAGGGGCAGCAGGAGGGTCGACGCTCATGTCGGAGCTGGCTCTTGATGATGCTCGTGTCGATCTCCAGGTTCCAACGCTCTTTACTGCTCCCACAGCTCCCATAGCAAACTTCTTTAATCTACTCATTCTGCAAAACTGACAAAGACAAAACTCATGGACAGAGTTAGGGAAGGGTTAGTTGGTTAGCTGTCCAAAGTCAGCGGTCCAAAGATTAGTCGTCCAAGAGATTATTATTATTTTAGTTGGTTTCCGACAGAACCTCCCTTCAAATTTTAATTTGCTCTAGCCTAACTTGGCAGCACTACCATTAGACGATAGCAGCACTAAAAACCTTTCTTCTCTCAACTCTAAGCTCTAAGACACTCTCCTCTCTTTCCTCCTTTCTCTTCTTTCTTTCCACTCTCTTCCTTCTCTCCTATGCTCTTGCAGAAAACTCAAAACTAAGAACAACTTGTACACTAAAAATTCTGAGTCTTGGTGGTGCATAGAAACAATGGGTGAAGGGGTTTTATAGAGGAGGAGATGGCCGGGCGGGCGCCCAAGTGGAGGGGGCAGTTGCCCCACTTCTGTCCCCTTTCTGGCTGAAATTTTTAACTCTCCACCTTGCTTAAGTGCTAAGTATGAAAAAGAGTTGTGTGGGTGGATTTGGCGGTGGAAAAGAGAAAATGGTGGAGGTGAGTGGAAGTGGATGAAATAATGTGATGTGATGTATGTGAGGTGAAGTGTATGACATGTGGGTCCCATGGTGGTGGGTCCAATAAATATTTATATAAATAAAATGTAGGAGATTAAAAGAGTAGAAACTAAAATGCTTAAAGTGCATGGAGTAAATATTTTTGTACCACCACGGTAAATACTTTTAATGGGTTTTTACACACCGAGAAAATTATTTACATGGGGCTAGAATTTTTATAATTCAGTACTGTGAATGTAAATATGCTTAAGAAAAATTATGCGGATAAATATCGAATTACCTTCTTCCAAGGGTTTGAATTTTTAGAGTCCTTTGAACTGGACCTTCCAATATTTTATTCTTCTGACGATCCCAGAGATGATGACTCTGGTGATTTTTCCGTCTTGTCTTGATCAACCATCTTCGCAAAGGAATTGAGTTCCTGTTTTGACTTGAATGCAAATTGTTCTTCTTATCCATTTATGGTGAACTTGATTTCTCCTTTCCCAACATCAATGTGTGCATTGGTGGTGCTCAGAAAGGGTCTTCCGAGGATGAGTGACGCTTTTGAGTCTGGATGCATATCTAGTACCACAAAGTCTACTAGAACAAAGAATTCTCATATCTTGACTGGAATATTCTCGGTAATGCCCAATGGGTACCAAACTGATTGATATGCTAACTGTAGGCACATTGATGTTGGCTCGAGTGCTGAGTGGTCAAGCTTGTGATAGACTACAGCAAGCATCACACTGACACTTGCTCCAAGGTCACATAGTGCATTGTTGAAATGTTGATCTCCAATTGAGCAATCAATAGTGGGGCATCCTGGATCTTTCTTCTTTTCTGGTAATTTATTCAGGATAGCTGCACTACAATCTTCGGTTAGCTTGATCACTTCAGTGGATGGCAGTGGTCTCTTCTTGTTCAAAATATCTCTGATGTACTTGGCATATGTAGGAACTTGAATGGCATCCAATAGAGGTGTGTTGACATATAACTTCTGAATAACCTCCATGAACTTGCTAAACTGCTCATCCGATTGTGGTCTTCTAATTCTGCGAGGAAATGGTATGTAGTTCATATCATAAAAATTCTGTCTCATTTTGTGATCTTGTAATGTGTCTTGAGGTTGCACATCGTGTTCAACTTCATTATTGTTCTCTTCTTCTGCCACTGGTGGTACTACTGGTGCTCTTCTCGCTCCTTTTGGATAGGGAGGATCCTTGGTGGATCTCCCTCCTCTCGTAGTAATAGCTCTTACTTGCTCAGGGTCAGTGGCAGTGGGCAATACCACAGCAAGCTGTTTTATCTTCCCTTCTATCTTCGTATTAAACTTGAACTGATCTTCGATGGCAGCTGAGAAACTATCCATTTTGACATTTATATCCTCTAGGATTCTGTCGTTAGCAGCAAGCTTCACTTTGATTTTACTATTTATTCTGATCTACTGCCCGACTAAATCCCTCAATGTTGGTTGTCGATTCGATTTTAAACTTGGCTGATACAAAGGCTTCTGGGTCGTGGAATTTATATCTTGTTTGTATGCTGCTTCAATCGCCCTTTGATCTTCCTTATACTTAGCCCTTTGGTCAAGCCAGTTGAGCAAGTCATCTATCTTGGTAGAGTGCATTTACTTCTTCAATTGTTTCTTCACTCTGATGATAATGTTGAGTGTGGTCTTGGGACCAGCCTTGATTTTCTGATATTTTCTCCATAAGCAACTTGACTATCCCAAATGTAAGTGACAAAAATGATCCTCCTGCAGTTGCATCTAGGTGCTCACATGCTTTCTGAGTTAATCCATGATAAAAGCCTTGCATGAGTAACCATTCTTCCATTCCATGATGAGGACAATCTGAGATGTATTCTTACAAATGCTCCCATGCTTCTGAAATGGTTTCTGTCTTCTGCTGTTGAAAATTAGTAATCTTTCCTCTTAAGGCATTGGTCTTGCCTATTAGGTAGAATTTTGCTAGAAAGGCCTTTGAACATTTTGCCCATGTGTTGATGTCTTCTTTGTTGGCATAAAACCACTGCTTCGCTCTTCCCACTAGTGAGAATGAAAAAAGGTGAAGTAGTATAATATCTTGATTAACTTCTTTAATGATGATAGTGCTTCCAATTTCCATGAAATTCTACAAATGTGCACTTGCATCTTCATGAACCTTTCCACTAAATTGGGTAGCTTGCACCATATTAATGAGGCTTGGCTTGAGCTCTAACTCAAGATTATTTGTTTCCAGTGCTAGACCTGTACGGATATTCTCAACTATAGGAGTAGAGAATTCACGTAGGGTTTTTGTAGCCATAGCTTCAGGAATTGGTGATGAGCTCTTTCTTGGGTTGATCCAATTCTGATGATGGAGAGTTGAGTGAATCAGAACCAATCCTACTAAAACCCTGTATAAAATACAAACATAGAAAAACAACAAGGGTGAACCTGCCAAAGCAGAGGTGCCTTGTTATGATATCTCATTTCCTAAGTATCTATTTACGCAATTTTTCTCAAATGTTTATTCCTTCCCTGGCAACGGTGCCAGAAATGCTTGTTAACACTTCTAACACCACTTAAGCTAAGTTGTCATCCCTAGCATGGCGCCAGAAGTGTTGGTACAAAACTGCTCCTCTTAGAATAAAAATGGTATCCGCAAGCGTACAGATAAAATACCATCGTAGCACTTCACCGGGAAATATTCCAGGTATCGTTAATTTATATTTAGCTCAAGGGAAAGAACTAAGGACTTAAACCTAAAGTGATGGATTTGCAAAATATGACTACTTATGAGGAATCAATCACACAGTCACTTACTTTGGTAGGGGGATAAACCATGATAAATAAGTATAAATGAATTATAAAGCATAGGGATAAATCACGCAGAGATTAGAGATAGACTACTCATCATAAAGGTAGGTTGACGTCTGATTAGTTCAAGAGATTGAATTCTAGGTAGGTTCTAATCTACTAAGTCATTCATCTACTCTAGCAAACACACCATCATATATAGCATAAAAGACTTTTCATTTATGTATAAGGAATATTACTGAAAAAAGCCAGGACATAGCATGACTTCCTACGTAACGTTGTTTCTGCCTGTCCTATCAACGGAGGGTGGACTATATAAGACTCAATAGAACTGTCACTTCCACGATCTACCACACGACTCGGCCAATAGGATGCATTTGCAGGTAAATAGCATCTAAGCACCATGCTTACATGTAATCTACCAATTAACCCCCTCGCGAAGAGAGCTAAGCGCTTTGCAAACATATACATAAACTCATTATCAATCATAACCATATCAAATGTACCACTAGAGCAAACTAGGAACATAATAAATAGAAACATAATGATATTAGAATAAAGTCATAGAGCAATGATACAAAATAATACCAATACTTTGATGACGATGATCCGAATCCCGAGCACAAGTTGCCCGACTCTTCCTCTATCTAGTCTAAACCTATGTAGAACTTGAAGAATTGAAGTAGCTATTCTAATTCTCTGGTAGAGAGAAACTCTCTAAACCCTAGCTCTGCTGATGGCTCCCTCTGCTAATGAATTTCTAATGAATTCCAGGGTTTCTCCTTGTCACACCCATTTAAAGACCAAATGGAATGCATACTCTTATGTGTGCCCAGAGATCAATCACACATAAGTTAACAAATTATAACGGAAGTATCATCACAAATGTTATTACATTACGATATTTAACACATAGTCTTTACACAAATATAGCGGAAGTAAAAATATAAATCTCTCGTGGTAGCTCCAATCACAGGCACATTCACTGGTTGACTGCAAGTCTAGTAATCTTCAGGGAAGTAGGAGTAGTAGTCACTATTAGCACCATCTGTTACCCATCCGGGATTTTTATCTAAGTAAGAAAAATAAACAAGCGTAAGTACATCTCGTACTCAACAAGTGTAACATGGGGTTCATGAGGCTCAAAGGCATAACATTGGTTTATCAGCATGTAGCTTTTAGTTAGCATAATTTTAGCATATCAATAGCATCAAGATGTCTCAATGTAAACAATAAACATATGATCCATGTGAAATGATTGATGAATAGCAAAAAAATAACCATTAATAATTATCAACTATTCCATAAGGGTCCAAGGCCACTCGTGACCGTGAGCACGGCTGTTATAATAGTTTTACACTTTGCAGAGGTTGTACACTTTCACTGTGAGTCGTGTTGCCCATATGTCCGGGTTAATTACTCCCAAAACACTCCCAAGGTGAGCAGGTAGGGAAACACTATGAAGTCTTTCGAAGGTTCATCTAACAAGTTAGGGCCATTACATTCACTCGGCGAACAGATGTAGAGCCCCCTTCCAAATGGCACAATAACACGCAGCCTATACACATAAGGACAGAGGCCGCACTATACCCGATTCGTCAAGCCATTCTTACGCCAAAAAGGTTACCACTAACAAGCTAGAAAAGGTCCTTCTATATGACTAAAGCCAGAGCCATATAGCCGTCACAATTGTACTGTAAATCCCGGATGTTCGCTTATAGATGAGTCCTTATGGAGAGTAACTAGAGCATCAAAATAACCCCATGCTCTAATCCCCTTTAAACATTAATCAAAATCATCTTTTAATGTTTGTTGCATATTTCATTAATCAATTTACATGATCATAGTCCATGTTTAAGCACTAGCCATACTACTCAATGCAATATAATGGGTATCAAGGTATAAGATCAACACTAAGTCATCCTTAACAAGGGAATAGACGCATAACGATATTATTTGCATATTATGAATAGGACAACAAGGATAATCTCATGCTATATTTGCCGTGCTCAAACTGGTCGTGAAGATCTTGCTCGTAGAAAGACTCTTGATCTCCAACGAATTGCTCACCGTCTATACTCGATCAACAATAGCAACAACACACATCCAGAGGCAATCGTGCATAAACAAACAAGACTACAATTAGAACAGTACACCAACAGTATGAAAATAATATAAAAAGTCTTTAAAATGAACCTATAACTCGCTAGGATCACACAGACGCAAAGATCACGAAAAACGGAGCTAAAACGATGAAGTTATGAATTTACGATGATTTCCTATAGAAAAATAAATACTTTAATGTAAACTCGAAAATAAATTATCTCAAACCTACTGTACAGTACTACCAACATGTAGAGCTCGCAAATATGAACCTAACGCAATTTGAACGGGTCAAATCGGAGTTAAAACGGAGATTCTACGCACAAATTAACATAATGGCAATTTTGTAAATAAGTGAAAACATATTTTCGGAAGTTACGCGATCAAAATACGCTTTACGGAAAAGAAAACGTAAACCGAGAATACGCTTTGGACTGTGGGTTAAGAACTTAAAAACTTCAGGGTTTCTTTAGCAAAACGTCCCGCCGAACCGGTATCAACGTATAACGACCGTCCGATTCAAAACAGACGATCCAGATTGGATCGGGGGTGAGGCCGGCGGCGCTTCGGCCGGATTTAACCCGACGGCGACCTCCCACGGCGGCGCCATGGCCGGAGATGCCCTCCACGCGCTACAGGGCATTACCTTGCGAAAGAGATACATCAACGGGTGGAGCGCATCAACGCGAACTCACCTAGGGCAAAATCATGGCCGAGGATGAAGCAAAGAGGACGTGCGGCTCGGAGAGGCGGACGGCTAGGGCGGAGCTTTGGCCGTGGCCACCTCAGGGCGTTGGAGCTGTGGTTTGTGGGCGAATGTGGAGCGGGGAGGTGCGGTGACTCCGTTTTTATAGTTCGGAGGCATCGCTAAACAAGGAAAGGGAGGATTGGGGAGATGGAATCGGATCGGGAGAGTGAAGGAAAGGAATCCGGCGTTGTCTTGAGGAAGGAGGCGACCCTGACAAGCGGATCCGCGATGTCAGCGATTGGAAGCGGGGAAAGGAAGGCGCGCGCCGTTGCTGGGCCAACGGCCGCTCGCTGGGCTTGGCCCAAGCGGACGCGGGGAAAGAAGGGAAGCGGCCGTGCGCAGGAGGCAGGCCGAAGCGGCGGGCTGCGGCTGAGTTGGGCCGAAACCGAGATGAGTAATGAAAATCCTTTTTCTTTTTCTTTTCGAGTTTTTTCAAAACAATTTTCCAAAAGATTTTGAAATCCATTTTGAATTTAATTCAAACCACTCAATACAAAATTTCAAATGCAGCAACATGAATGCTCAATCATGTTTTTACCCTTATATTTGATTTTAAATTTATAAAAATTATTATTATTCTAAGTTTGCATGCTCACAAAAATACATAATAATCATATTTTCCTATTTTTAATTCTTTCAAACTTTTAGGGTGTTACAATTCTACCCCCTTAAGATGAATCTCATCCCGAGATTCGACTGATGCTTACTCAAATAGTTGTGGGTAGGTTTTCCTCAGCTCCTCTTCTCGTTCCCAAGTAGCCTCTTCTGCAGTGTACCGATTCCACTGTACCTTACACATTTTGATTGTTCGACTCCTCGTGACTCTGTCAGCAGTCTCTAAAATTTTAACCGGAAACTCTTCATATGTAAGATCCTTCTTAACAGTGAGTTCCTCTAACGGGATCTGTTCTCGCAAACATTTCTTAAGTTGAGACACATGGAACACATCATGTACACCTACCAAACTCTCGGGTAATTTCAACTGATATGCCACTTCACCACGTCTCTCTATGATCTTGAAAGGTCCAATATATCTTGGTGCCAATTTATCTTTCATGTTGAACCTTTTCACACTCCTCATGGGTGATACTTTCAAGTAAACATAATCCCCTACCTCAAAAGTCAACTCTCTTCTACGAGTATCAGCATAACTTTTCTGTCGGGACTGTGCTATTTTCAGATTATGTCTAATCATCCTTACCTTCTTTTCAGCATCCTTGAGTACATCAGGCCCAAACACCTGACTTTCCCCTGTCTGATTCCAGAACAACGGGGTCCTGCACTTTCGTCCATACAGAGCCTCAAACGGTGCCATCTGGAGACTCTTCTGATAACTATTGTTATAAGAGAACTCTGCGTAAGGCAAGCTCTTATCCCAGCTAGTACCATATTGTAAAGCACAAGCTCTCAACATATCTTCCAATATCTGATTAATTCTCTCCGTTTGACCATCTGTCTGTGGATGGTAAGTTGTACTAAAGTTCAGCTTGGTTCCCAGTGATTCATGTATCTTTTGCCAATAATGAGATGTAAACTGAGTACCCCGATCAGACACAATTTTCTTAGGAACTCCATGTAGACTCACTATTCTTTCCATATACAACTCTGCCAATTTTGCACTACTATATGTAGTCTTTACTGGCAGAAAATGAGCAACCTTAGTCAGACGATCCATTATCACCCAAATTGAATCATATTCCCTCTGAGTCCGTGGCAACCCAACTATAAAATCCATACCAACTTCTTCCCATTTCCACTCGGGTATCTGCATAGGCTGTAACAATCCTACAGGTCTCTGATGTTCAGCTTTCACCCTTTGACAAGTGTCATACAAAGCAACATATTCAGCAACATCCCTTTTTAAACCATACCACCAATATTTTTCTTTCAGATCCAAATACATCTTAGTACTCCCTGGATGTATGGAATAAGCTGACTCATGAGCTTCACGTAGAATTGCCCCTCTGATATTCTTATCATCAGGCACACACAGCCTTTTTCCAAACCATAGTGTACCATTATCATCCTTACGGAATCCTGGTGATTTGCCTTTCGCTATGTTCTCTGCTATCTCTCTCAACTTTTCATCTTTCAACTGACCCTTGCGGATTTCTTGCTCCAGAGTAGGCTCTAGTACTAATTCCACTGCATTGGTGGTAAACCCTAAGTTCAGATGCTTACATTCAGCACACAACTCTTTTGGCATAGGCATTACATGTATTTCATTAGCGTAGCTTTTCCTACTAAGAGCATCAGCAACGACGTTGGCCTTTCCTGGGTGATAATGCACCTCTAGATCATAGTCCTTTATCAACTCCAACCATCTACGCTGTCTCAAGTTCAGATCTGTTTGAGTGAAGATATACTTTAGACTGTTGTGATCAGTGTATATATCACTCTTGTGTCCAATCAAATAATGTCTCCATATCTTTAGTGCATGAACCACTACAGCTAATTCCAAATCATGGGTAGGGTAATTCAATTCATGCTTCCTCAACTGTCTAGATGCATATGCCACAACTCTACCCTCATGCATAAGAACACATCCCAAACCCAATTGAGATGCATCACAGTAGATAGAGAAGGGTTTATTCAGATCTGGCAAGACTAAGACTGGTGTAGTAGTCAATCTTTTCTTCAGTTCCTCAAAATTAGCCTGGCACTTCTCAGACCACACAAACTTGGCATTCTTCTCCAATAATGCAGTCATTGGCTTTGCAAGCTTGGAAAATACCTCTATAAATCTCCTATAATAGCCAGCCAATCCCAAGAAACTACGGATCTCACTTACATTGATGGGTGGCTTCCAGTTTAATACATCTTTCACCTTGCCAGGATCTACTGATATTCCTCCATTTGAGACAATATGACCCAGAAAAGAAACTTCCTTCAACCAAAACTCACATTTACTCCTCTTGGCATATAGTTGGTGTTCTATGAGCTTTTGCAAGACCAACCTCAAATGTTCAGCATGTTCTTCCTTAGTCTTGGAGAATACCAAAATATCATCAATGAATACCACTACAACTTGTCCAGATATTCCATGAACACCTTATTCATTAAATACATGAAGTATGCAGGGGCATTAGTCAAACCAAAAGACATCGCTGTATACTCATATAAACCATACCGTGTGGTAAAAGCTGTCTATGGTATATCACTGGCACGAATCTTCAATTGATGATATTCAGAACGAAGATCAATCTTGGAGAATGCACAAGCTCCCGTCAACTGATCAAACAAATCATCAATTCTAGGCAATGGGTGCTTATTTTTGATAGTAACCTCATTGAGAGACCGATAATCTACACACATCCTCTGAGTTCCATCTTTCTTGTCCACAAAAATCACTGGTGCTCCCCACGGTGAAGAACTAGGATGAATAAAACCCTTATCCTGCAACTCCTTAATTTATTTCTTAAGTTCTTCTAATTCATTTACTCCCATTCTATATGGACGCTTAGCTATGGGTGCAGTTCCAGGTAATAATTCAGTAATAAATTTAATGTCACGGTCTGGTGGCATACCTAGCAATTCCTCAGGAAACACATCGGGGAACTCCTCCACAACCGGGTCCTCCGGGTTGGCACCATCATTAAGCTGGTTCACTGTAGCGGTCTCCTGTTTCTGCACTTTCACCTCCACCTTGATTCTATCTCCCTTTGGCGTTGTCAGTACTACTGATTTATCCTTGCACTGAATCTCTGCTTGTTGTTGCATCATCCAATCCATTCCCAATATAAGATCAATCCCAGCTGTTCTTAATACTATAGGACTCACTGTAAACTCTACCCCCCTTAAATTGAGACTAATCGGAAGACAGTGATAAGATGCTGGCATGCTTCCACCAGGTGAGTTTACTAATATAGGGTTCTTAATGGCACACAAATGAATTCTATGTATTCTAACAAATGATTGTGATATGAAAGAATGTGATGCTCCAGAATCAAAAAGAACAGTGGCGGGAGTGGAATGGACATCGAACGTACCAAGCATAACTTCTGGCTCCTCCACTGCGGTCTCTTAGGACAAGTGATTCACCCTTCTGGTGTTAGGTGCTGGCTTCTGGTGGCTGCTCTGCCTCTGGGGAGTCTGCTGGTTGGGCTTCTCAGGACAATTGTAGGACAAGTGACCTTCTTTCCCACATCAGAAACACCTCTTGGGGGTACTGGGAGCACTAGTCTTCGTGGGAGTATTATTGGAAGGGCTCTAACGCTGTGCTTGATTTCTATTCTGCTGCGGAGGACGTTGGTTGCCATTCTGCGGCTGGAATGGGGGACGTTGCGGGAACTGACCGCAGAAAGGGACCTAACCACGATTCCACTGACCAGAAGGAGGCCTCTGTTGATTATTCTGCTGAAAACCAGTACGTGGACGAGTGTTGCTACCGGAGGCTTGTCCCTGTAACCTTTTCCTTTTAGCATCCATCTCCTTGCGCTTGTTATCCACCACGATAGCGCGGTTCACAAGCGTCTGAAAATTAGGATAGGTATTGGACATTAACTGTAATTGTAGCCCATCATACAATCCCTTCAGGAAGCGGCGCTGCTTATCATTGTCATTAGCTACTTCATGTGGAGCATATCGTGACAATTGAGCAAACTTGTCACGGTACTCAGGTACAGACATTGACCCTTGGGTCAAGTTCCTGAATTCCTCCGCCTTTAGTTCTATCATTCCTTCAGGTATATGGTAAGCTCTGAAGTTCTCTCTAAACTCCTGCCAAGTGATTGCGGGAGCATTGGTGGGGCGACCATACTCATATGACTCCCACCAATCCTGAGCTTCTCCCTGGAGTTGTCCAGAAGCAAACAACACCTTCTGCCGGTCATCACATTGTGCAATATTAAGCTGCTTCTCCACAACACGAAGCCAATCATCGGCTTCCAAAGGATCAGCGGCATGTGTGAACATTGGGGGACGACCCTTCAAAAATTCACCACGCTTATCACGTGGTTGAGCCCCAGTAACTGGCTGATTTTGTTGATTCTGCACCAGTTGTTGCATAAGCTGCGTCTGCACTACCAACAGTTGCTCAATAGTTGGTGGCGGTGGTGGTGGTGGATTTGGGGGAACACTTCCACAACCCCTGCCTCTTCCTCTTTCGGCCATCTGCCATCCATAAAAATGCAAACTTTAAGAATTCCATGTTATCAACCACTTATAAGATAAAGAATGAGATCTGAAAGTTTTCTGGACGAGTAGCAATATTGACAGTTCAGTATTTCAATCATATATCGAGCTACAGAAGTCCAAAAGAGGTGTTCTTTATATGGTTGGAAAGCTTATGAAATTATCCACAACTTTTATCCAGACCTCAAGATCAGATTATGTCGTTAAGTTAATGAAAAATAAGGCGTAACAGAAACTATTCCAGATTCCAGACTGTGCAGAAACTTTAATTTGTGACAATTATATCTCTCGAACCAGATCAGATAAAAAGGTGATTCCAGTGGCATTTGAAAGATGCTTAAGTCTAGTTTCTCCCATAAAAATTTCATAAATATTGCACGAACCGTTTTTGAACCATAGCAGAAACATTGCAGACTGCTCTAGAAAACAGCAAGGACAGAAACGTGACAATACCAAACCCAACTATTATTCCCTTGACTATTAAACTTATTATTCTTAAAATGGAACTTGTAGACATGCCTACAAGCCCCAATACTCATAATCAAAAATCCAACTCACACATAAGCATAATAATAAAGCAACTAACACACCAAAGTTCAAACCACACGACAGACTCGATGACTCAACTGATGTTACTAAGAACGTTTTTATTACATAAAGGACTCCTATTTCCTAAGGACGTGGTTCATGCTCTAATATCTCATAAATCTTGGTCATGCCTTGGTTTGCTCGGAGTTCATCAATGGTTGCCTGGCACCTCTTGATGGTCTTCCCTTGTGCCTTCACCATCTCCTCTAACTGCAGCTTCCTCTCCATCATATCATAGACAAGGTTCACCATCACCCGAGGTAGTGGTTCTAGCTGCACTGGATCCGTCATAGCCCATCCAAGGTCAGGGTGTGCACGAGGGAAGTAGCGATGAATGCCATGCTTCATGCTGTCAAAGCGAAGGTAGCGGAGGCCCATACATGCTTCAAAAGCGGCATCTTCAATGCTATCCTCCATGGTAGCTCGACGACCCATGTGAGAAAACATCATGTCCAGCTGGTATGCCCCTTTTTCTTGTTTATGTGTAAAAATACTCGCCCTTGCCTTCCAATATGTGTCCTCTAGCGGATGAGTGTACTCCCAGCAGACGTACTCCACAACTGGATGCCAATCAGTGAAGTAGGCAGTGAGCATCCCCACAAGTCAAAGATGAGAGACAGCATTCCTCCATTCTTGGGGTAGATCTTCACAGTCCACCCCATTGGAGGAGGTGGCACATCTCCAGCAGCTTCATGATGCGGTGGAGACAGGAGTTGCCCTCCTCCATTAGCCTCCTCTTCATCATCTTCAATCTCAATGATCTCCGGATCTTCTTTAGGCTCGAGCTCTTCCTGGGGAGGTGCTGGTGCTTGGATTGGTGCTTCAGGGGCCTGCTCCTGTTCCTGGGGTGTTTGCTCTTGTGGCTCTTCAGGTGCAAGCAAAGCACGAGGTGGGTAGTATCCTCCAGAGCTGATGCAGGCAGTCTTACGGTCACGAACCATCTACAAAATTTTTTGATGTAGTTAGAATAGAGGCAAAATTTCGTAATAGAATGAGACATAAGATGCATAAAAATTTATTAAATAACAAGAGCAAGATAATAAGCATAAAAATAGTGTAAAGAAGATACAAAATCTATCATTTCTAGCTAGGCTTGAATCCTACAGTCAACAAAAGCTTTGATACCAATTTGTCACACCCATTTAAAGACCAAATGGAATGCATACTCTTATGTGTGCCCAGAGATCAATCACACATAAGTTAACAAATTATAACGGAAGTATCATCACAAATGTTATTACATCACGATATTTAACACATAGTCTTTACACAAATATAGCGGAAGTAAAAATATAAATCTCTCGTGGTAGCTCCAATCACAGGCACATTCACTGGTTGACTGCAAGTCTAGTAATCTTCAGGGAAGTAGGAGTAATAGTCACTATTAGAACCATCTATTACCCATCCGGGATTTTTATCCAAGTAAGAAAAATAAACAAGCGTAAGTACATCTCGTACTCAACAAGTGTAACATGGGGTTCATGAGGCTCAAAGACATAACATTGGTTTATCAGCATGTAGCTTTTAGTTAGCATAATTTTAGCATATCAATAGCATCAAGATGTCTCAATGTAAACAATAAACATATAATCCATGTGAAATGATTGATGAATAGCAAAAACGTAACCATTAATAATTATCAACTATTCCATAAGGGTCCATGGCCACTCGTGACCGTGAGCACGGCTGTTATAACAGTTTTACACTCTGCAGAGGTTGTACACTTTCACTGTGAGTCGTGTTGCCCATATGCCCGAGTTAATTACTCCCAAAACACTCCCAAGGTGAGCAGGCAGGGAAACACTATGAATTCTTTCGAAGGTAGATTCACTCGGCAAACAGATCTAGAGCCCCCCTTCCAAATGGCACAATAACACGCAGCCTATACACATAAGGACAGAGGCCGCACTATACCCGATTCGTCAAGCCATTCTTACGCCAAAAAGGTTACCACTAACAAGCTAGAAAAGGTCCTTCTATATGACTAAAGCCAGAGCCATATAGCCCTCACAGTTGTACTGTAAATCCTGGATGTTCGCTTATAGATGAGTCCATATTGAGAGTAACTAGAGCATCAAAATAACCCCATGCTCTAATCCCCTTTAAACATTAATCAAAATCATCTTTTAATGTTTGTTGCATATTCCATTAATCAATTTACATGATCATAGTCCATGTTTAAGCACTAGCCATACTACTCAATGCAATATAATGGGTATCAAGGTATAAGATCAACACTAAGTCATCCTTAACAACGGAATAGATGCATAATGATTTTATTTGCATATTGTGAATAGGACAACAAGGATAATCCCATGCTATACTTGCCTTGCTCAAACTGGTCCTGAAGATCTTGCTCGTAGAAAGACTCATCTCCAACGAATTGCTCACCGTCTATACTCGATCAACAATAGCAACAACACACATCCAGAGGCAATCATGCATAAACAAACAAGACTATAATTAG